>JACN01091215.1:0-13604 GCA_000787155.1 Scartelaos histophorus
ATTTTTATTTTTATTTTATTTATTTTAATGATTTATCTATTTATTTTGTGCAAATATGATCCTGTACTAAATGGCTATGTAAAATATATTATAAAACACTATGTTCAAAATAATATTCAATGCCATCTTTCTATAAATTCTTTAAAATCTGAAATGATTCCAAGTACTAGGGATAAATGGTAAGTATTTAATCAGATATTTGTAGAATTAATCTTACACTGTTTCCTATTTTCTTATTAAATGTAGCTATTAACTTGAAAACTACCATTTCATGGCATCAAAAGGTGGAACAGAGTAATTTGAGCTTTGGAGATGTAAATATGTACGAATAAAATGTTACGCAAACATATGTGAATGGAACAAAACACAACTCTAGGTGTGTTTTTAATGAGGTAACATGACTTAAAACTCAACAAGAGTCAATTCTGTTTAATGTCATATTGTGCAACTGAAATGTGAGAATATTGTGTGAAGGCAAAAGTAAAATGTGTCATCGGTCAGTGTGTGTTTCTGATGTATAGCTGTTGTCACCCCTTCGCAAAGTGCACAGTTCTCCTCCCTCTGGACCGCCGCATCTCCAATATAAGCTCTGCTCATCGTCCTCTGAGACCAACAAAGAACTGCATTCAAGTTTTACACTGCGCCCA
Organism: Scartelaos histophorus; assembly: GCA_000787155.1. Classification (NCBI taxonomy): domain Eukaryota; kingdom Metazoa; phylum Chordata; class Actinopteri; order Gobiiformes; family Gobiidae; genus Scartelaos; species Scartelaos histophorus. The sequence goes on from JACN01091215.1 coordinate 648, forward strand.
GAGAGCCAAAAGCAACTGTCTGTCTGATATTCCACACTGGGCTTAAAACTGTCAGGTTTTTTCCTCTGCACATATGGCAACTGGACCAGTGTCACTTCAACTACTACTTACTAAATGGAGTAAGGGCAGTCTCTTTGGATGAAACATATGCTCGATGAAATGGTAGCTCAAAATTTGATCACTAAATAATGGGGTAATTATACAAACCATTATCTTCAAGGGGACCTTATTAGCTCCCACAGGTAAATGACTCTGCAGAAACGATCGCAGCAACGCAACAATAAAATCAAGACAAAAATGACACAAGGATAATTCACAAATATTCAGGAGGAGGTAGATAACTTGGAAATAATCATTATCCACTAAGGAATTCCAAAACTGATCTACACAGAAATGTTGAAATGATGTTTAAAATATCAGAAAATGTGTAAATTGTGTCAAAAAATGTGGATAGAATTTTCTCCAGTGTCATCAGTGTTTAAAACTCATACTTTCTAAAATTTCAAGTAATTTTCAACAGTATTTTACGTTTCTTTTACAACTTGTTTCTTCTACTTCATTTACATATACAACAGGTATTATCCAACCAAATTCAATCAAAATGAGAGAATCCTTTCAAAAGTATAGAAAATCATTTGTTCCATCAGATTTTGAATTTTAAATTTCTCACTTTGAACTTTGTAACTCTGCAAAAACATGTTTGAATTATTTTAGTTCTGAATTTTAGTTGCTAAAATGTTAAGAGTTCTTTTTCAATATGTTTCAAATGCAAAATAAAAATTCTGCCTTTTAAATAAGGATTCGAGAGACAAAATTCAGTGTAAAATTCAGAGCGTAAAATGCAGCAAACATCCAAGATGCCAAGGAAGTAATCAATCAGTGATGTTTACACTTTGAATTTACGCTTTGAATTTTACACTCTGAATTTTGCACTCTGAACTTTGACTCTTGAATTTGAGGGCTTGGAAATATTTGTGCTGAATATTTAAAAGGTTATTTACTTCAAACACTTTGAAGATGCACAGACATAATTTCATCAACTAAAATTTAGAATAAAAATAATTCTGATATGTTTTCCCAGAGTTCAAAAATTCAAAGTGAAAAATTTAGCAAGATTTAAAATTCAAAATCTGATGAAACAAATGATCTTCCATACAAATGCGCTTAAAGAGTGAGCGCTAATGGCCCAAAGTGACTGCACTATTAAACATCTGCCTAAATACACTGTTAAAACACTTCCTTAACTGTCTCTTCAAATCAAATAAAAGGGCGCAGGGTTAAAGCCGGAGAGAATTCAGAGTGTGGTGCAAAAAGCTAAAGTGATCCAGTATGGGTGTGTCTCGAAACATCTTGCTCATCGTCTCTGGTTTTCTCTGATGTTTCTCTGGTGTGTTCTCTGAAGCATAGCCCTGTTCCCTGTAGAGCTGCTGTCAGACTGAATGTTCCCACAGACCAGGACAGGGGGCGCCGTGGAGCACTTAACACTTGTAGCGTGGGCAGTGAAGGGTGGATGTGCAGCCTGCTCTCACGCTCGTGCATATTTTCTGATACTGGCGTAGACGCAGATTGGACGTTTTCCATAGCGGCCCTGACATTTATCAAAGAGCGGTGGTGCGTTCAGGGCTGTGGGGATTTCAAGCTTCAAAAAATGTCTAGTGATTATAATAGTGGTTTTGAATGAATACAAATATGCAGTATTGTAGTGGAAGATATCTTTGTTAGCAATGTAGTGCAGCTATAGTATTATGGAAGATAATTTGTTTCATCAGATTTTGAATTTTAAACGCTGTTGAATTTCTCACTTTGAATTTTTGTAACTTTGAAAAAACACGTTTCAATTATTTTTATACTGAATTTTAATTGCTGAAATTGTACATGTTTATTTTGTTTCAAATTAAAAATTTATATTTCACCTTCAGCACAGATATTTTTGAGTCCTCAAATTCAACAGTTAAAATTCAGAGTGTAAAATTCGCAGTAAAAAAATTTGCAGGAATGATCCAAGATGCCAAGGCAGAAGCAATCGATCCAAAGTGAGACGATCTAATTTAGTAACAAACAGGAAATGGTGCAGTAAAGTGATCTGATTGGTCACAATTAGCCTCATCCAAACCTCAAACCCCGCCCACAGATGAGAACGGCCAATAGGAAACAGCCTCTGTCCTCCTCACTCACTCTGGATCGATTGCTTCTGCCTTGACATCTTGGATCTTTGCTGCGAAATTTTCCACTGCGAATTTTATACTCTGAATTTTAACTGTCGAATTTGAGGGCTTGGAAATACGTAGTGAATATTTAAAAGGTGACATTTTTATTTTGAATTTGAAACATATTGAAAAAGTACACTTAAAATTTCAGCAACTAAAATTCAGAATAAAAATAATTCAAACATGTTTTTATCTGATTTAAAAAATTCAAAGTGAGAAATTCAGTGGTGTTTAAAACTCAAAATCTGATAGAACAAATTATCTTCCATATAGTATGTTTTGGGATTTGTCCATAAACACAAATTATATTATAACTTACCTAGATAATTATTTTACATTTTGTTAATTGTAAACTGCAATCTTGGTCTAAAACTTCGTAATATAAACTGATCAGTCTACTTTCTGTTAAAAAAAACCAAGCTTTAAGGCCCAGAAACATATTCTTTAAAAGACCACTAAGTGCAAAGCAGTGGGCGGAGATAGGGGGTAAGTGAAAACCGGTATTTTTAGAATACTCAAGCCTCAAATGCACAACAACACAGGATCAATCAATCAATTAAAGGTTCTATATTACACAAAATGTACTCTTGTGAACTTTAAGCCATGTTAGAATGTTCAATTAATCAATTTCACCTCATATATTCCCGTTAAATCCAGAGTGAGGTGTTTCTTGACCCTGACCAAGAAACTGCTGACCGCTAGAGCAATACTCCAATTTCAATAAAGCAAAATTGTCAAAGGGCCAAAGATTTATTGAACCCAACGTCCCTGTAGTCCCATCTTGGTACAAGGGGTTACAAGTAAATGAATGTACAGAAAAAGTCCAATAGCGAAAACACAAAAACAACAATCCATGAGATGTTCAAAGGAAGTTCTTTCTTTTTTTGGGCATTAGGAAAGATTTAAATCACACCACTTTCAAACTGACAATGTCGTCCTTGAATTAAGTTAAAGCCATTTATTTCCTACATTCCCGTCAAGTTTTGATATAAACTCAATACGACATAAATCACATATAATTACATTTGCGTCGGCGCGGGTCCCCGGTGAGGCCCCTATATTTACAGCGTCTAATATGTTGCAGGGTGTCCAAATGTAAATCAGAGGAGAACTGTAGAGCTGTAAATCACTCAGACAAAGCTAATCTCAACAACAATGACTGTCTGCGGTGAAAGGAGAAAGAACATATGATACGTTGGACTTTAATAATGGCCATGCAGTTCACTATAACCGCCTGTTTAACTCAACCAAATGTGATTTAAGTGCTTCATGTGGTGATGATTGTATAACAGCATCAGGGCCGATATGGGTCAATGACATGACGCTTGTCCAATTGCAATTTCCTTACCTTAATAAGCGATGACATTTAGGTATGTCTTACCATTGTGTACACACCAAATGAGGCGGGTGTCAAGAGGTTAAAAAGGTTCAAATTTCATAATAATTCCTCACATACCTGTAGTACCTCTGACCTCCATGGAACCATTTTCAGAAATCATTAGTTATTATGCATGTTTTTTATACTTGTCATGTGGTGCGACTATCCGCTTTTTAAACTTTAAACTTCAAATTTATTTTCTCTCTTTTTTGGCATATTTTCTGACGTATTTTGTCCCACATGAAATGAAGCTTTCTTTCCCCCATAATATTCAAACAAATTCTCCAAGCGTGTCAATTTTTCCAAATATCATGTTTTCAAATATCAATATCAACTTAGATTAATATGCCAGTCATGTTTTAGAAAATAAAACAATTTTATTAAGTTTATTGTCGGTCGCAACACATGATTTTTTAAGGTTATAGCCAATTCATGTACATAAAAAAAATTAAAATAAAAAATCACAAAAAATATAAATGTCAGACCTACTGTAGATTTATGACATTGTAAATATTTTTAAAAATGCAACAGAAATGAAATGTGAAAATTTGTCCTTATATGTCATTGACCCATATATAAAATTATATATGTCATTATTTTTGAGTGGCATAAAAGAATAAGCTCAGCGGCTCAATGGTTAGAACAAAACTGAAGACGACTTGCATGAATTTCTGTTGTTGCGTCCTTAGGCAAAATACTATATAATGAATATGGAATTGGTGATTATTATTATGTATCTCTTTATTAGCTCTTTAGTGGGTGCAGATTGACTCATTCGCATCTGTGGCTGAAAAAAAGGGGCAGAAAAAAGCTCCTGTCCATCTTGGATAACCCCCAGCCCCCCCAGTACGCCCTGTGCAGCACCATCACCGGACAGGAGAGCATAAAGATCACAAAATCAATAAAGTATCTGTCTATTTTAACAAGGATGTGACATGGTCTTGGGTCTTGGCTCCTCAGTTTATACTATACACTGTGGTATTTTGGTAAATACTACACTTCCTGCATGCTAATGTCTGAGCATAATTGTATAACGGCAACGAGAATGTCTCAGAAAATACGAAAGCTTGTATTTTTCTTATTACCACCAAATCAGTGTACAGTACGCTGGTGGATTGCTTATTCACACATTATTTTGAAGCCCGAACTTAATTTAATTTGAATGTAACTGCGAGTCTAACTGGTGGTGCTCTTTAAAAATGCCGAGGCTAACTTTCTTCTCGTAGTATATTGGACATGAGGGAGGATTTGCCCTTCATTGGTATTCTCCGAAAAAAGGGGAACATCGCATTCTTAGTCCATTTATAGTCTGACTAGCACCTGCATTTCACCGAGGGGGCCATAGTCTGTCTGCAGTCGGGAAGAAACCTGGAGTGAATCTTCAGCGAGACAGAGAAAGGCCTGATGGGTACTCATATCCCTCATCACTGCATCTATCTCCACCATACCTATTTCACCTTGTTCTCAGCTCAGTCTGCCTCTCAGCTGCTCAGTTCAGAGTTTAGTAAGACAAAATTGAGTAGTCTGTGGGAGCCGGCTGGAGCGCAGGTGGAAAAAATCGAACAACCAGAATTCACAGTGTCTGCTCCATTGCATTGTCAAAAGAAAAGGTAAAATGTTCTGTGCTGATAATTGGGCCAAGCCTGAAAGCTATGAAGATTTTGCATGTAGTCTGTTGATTCAGACTTTCTAGGTCTGCTATCTGCTATCATTGATCAGTTTAAGATTCAGAATCATTTTTTTCCCTTTTAAATAGTAAATTCATTTAATTTCAACTGTGTGTAAAGTGAAGTCTCGATAGCCCTGTGCCATTTGGCTTTCAGGGTTAGGGTTAGGTTATTTCGAACCGCTCAAAATGAAATGCTTGAAGGGTTATTGCGCTATTTTCTGATCTACGTTGTAATGTTGTCTCAATTTTCAATTTAATTTAATTTATTTTTGCAAAGCCCAAAATCATAACAACAGTGTTAGCTCGGCGGGCTTCACAAAATTGTTAAATTAGCAAACAGATGTCAGAGAATGAAACAGAATAAGACAAATAATAATAATTATTATTGATTAATTAATAATTCAAAAATACAAAATGTCCAAAAACAAGCAGGCAAATGGATAATTGTCCCAGCATCTCCTGTCCTTAGACCCTCCTTCATCGGCAAGGAAAAACTCGGGAAAAAAACTGAGTGGGAAAAAAGAAGAAACCTCGAGGAGAACCACAGTGAAGGAGAGATCCACTCCCACAGATGTTTCCTCATCACAAACGTACCTGGAGCTATAACTTCATTTGAATCTTTCTATGATGATTTCAGCCTTGGACTTGCCCGTCTCTACTGAACAAAAGGTAACTTGCCAACTTGAAAAGTTACCAATTCACAACCCCACAACTTGAGAAAACAAGGTAGGATTTGCAGTAACTTCTTAAATATGATCTTGCTAACCATGTATTACTGAAATGTGTGGTCTAATCTTTTTTATATGATTATTTAATTTGCCTTCTGCTAGCCACTACTCCAGATAATTTATCAGACTATGATTTGTATGCCACTCTTTTGATGAACAGGGCTGAGGGTCCGATGCATTTTAGATTCCAGCCTGGTCCTACTTCTGTTAAAACTTTGAGCTTCCAACCAGATCTGTGTAAAAATAAATAAATATCATACACCAGAATAAGACCCAGTGATACGGAATCACCCATTACCTCTGTTCTTTTGGGAAGCTATTAATTATGATTCGAATAATCTCCATTGTTCAGCCTTTAATGAAGCAGAGTAAGATTTTGAATGTATAATGTAGTCCGTGTGAATGAAATCAAAATGCTAACAGTAGCTGGTGAGTCGTGTGGGATAATGATGCAGGGCTTTACATCCCTATGGCACACAGTTAGAGTCATTATCTGGTATTGCCTGGCAGTCGGACAGACAGCTGCAGAGCCAATTAAAGCCGCTCCAAATCAGGCTTTTTAATTAGCTGAAGGATAGTTGTTAAAAGGAAACTGCCTTGAATTGTGGAATAACAATGATTACGTACAGTAATCTTATAATGATAATTGCTCTATATTTCTCTGATGACATAAATGGTAAAACGTTATGGGTTGGTTCATGTAAGATATATAGCCGTAAGATCTTGTTTTATGGTGTATTCATTGCAGACAGAGGTCACCTGGGTTCATTAGGATAAAAAAATTATATTTGAAGTAATTGAACAACGTAAGCTTGTATCTCAGTAATAAAGCATTTTAAGAGATGGAGAGTGACCTATTTGAAACCCTCTGCTTTGAATTTGTCTTTTGAATTACACCTTTATATCTTACATAATGGTTTTGTGGACAAATTATGTTGAAATATGTTTGCAATAGAAAGAAACCATGTTTAGTTTGTTATCAGTAACCGTTAAAACTTAAATGAGTATGCAACTTTATTGGGGGAAAGTTCTGCAACACTTGTCTCCATGGAGATGTTAATCCTTTGCTTGGACTTTTCCACAGTATGGCATTAAGCAAGTGAATGCACCAAGCCAAGTTACAGGTCACATCTATGAAGAGGTGACCCCGCACATGGTCAGTATGTCAGACAGTTCTCAACGTATTTTTTAGCAATGCGGCACATGTAGTTGTATGAACGCAACTTTCATTCTGTGTAACATTTCAGATAAAGTAATATCTCCATGGAAACAAGGAGTCGAATCCTCCACCACGAAAGTTACATAGTGTACCTCACCTCGCATGGTAAAGTACCAGAAAATTGGAAACAAATGTTTTCTGAAGTGTAAAACTGCATGTAATGGTGTACAGAAGAGCAGGGGCCGGCCCATTTGATGTGCACGATAAGCTCGTAGCCATCATTTCCCCTGGTTTACTACAGCGCTCCAACACAGAACTGGCAGCATCTAGTTTTTCTGCTCCAGCGAGCACACAGGAAGTCTCACTAGAACAAGAACACAGTATCTGCCACCAGTGTAACCCCATGAAGACATATGGCCACCTCAGCTATAGCAGGAGGAGTAGGGCTATAAAACAGGAGAGCCTGGCACCACCTGCATGCTATCCCTGTCTCTGTACACGTGCTCTATCCAAAATCATTCAGCCCTGCGGTCCATGAGGAGGCCATTTTGTCTTTCCGCGTCAGTGAAGCGGCCACTGCAAAAACGCTCAAACAGACACTGAGTCTTCCCCACTCCGAGAGGTAAGTGTGCAGTAAAAACGCAGGGAGGCCAACATGGGGGAGAGTACACTGAGAGCAACTGGGAGAGAGAGAGGAAAGAGAGGAAAAGAGGGGGAGAGAGAAAGAGACAGCAAGGAGGTTAACATGTTGAAGAGTAAACTGGAGTGAGAGAGAGAAAGTGAGGAGTGAGAGAAAAAGAGAAAGTGAGAAAGACACAAAGGGAAAAGAGAGAAAGAGGAGGAGGAGGAGGGGACTGGGGGATGACGTACGACCGAAAACATGCACAACAACAAAGGGAAAAGGGAGAAAAGGAGGAAGGTCTCTTGGGGGGAGAGAGTGAAAGAAAGAGAGAGAAAGAGAAAGAGGAGGGATGAAGAGGGGACTGGGAGATGACGTACGACCGAAAACATGCACAACAGATCCTTTTCAGTGACGTCACATTTTGGGTGCTCTACATTTATCTCTCTTGGCAAAACGTTCAGCAGTTACCACGGCGACACGATGCACACATTAGCAAATACAGACATGTTTAGGTCTTTTAAGCAAAAAACACAAAATGGATTGAAACCAGGCAAGACATTTTTCAGGTGCTGTTAATTGTACCATTTAGGGGTTTGATTTTCCACAAAGAATTGAAACTGGAAAAAGTCGTGACAGCAATTTTATGTGTGATGTGTGACTTTTTTAAGCACACAAATCATCTCTGTTGTAGTCGATTTCTAACAGAGTAGTGCTTTTAGTTAGTGTTTTATTTATTTATTTACTTACTTATATGCTTCCACAGAGGGAATATTATTTTTCTTTCTATTTTTCATTGGCCATCTGCAGGTTTCTTCTTCTTCAGGACATAATCTCAGGTGTACGAGAGTAAAAAGGCCCCCTCGTCCCGGTTTCAAGTCCCGTGGGCATGTTTCTGTATTTCCGATTGCCTCCTTAATCCTAGCAGAGCGGTTAAAACGGTCAAGTACGAAAACAAAGAAACTGAAAAAATGTTGGCTAATGCTTTTGAAAACACCGCCACACAATGAATAAATCGCTCGTGACTTTATTTCCATCTCGCCCTTATCTGTTTTTGCATAATCACATCATCACTACCAGCGCAGTCACACTATAGCAATGCATTTTGTACTATCCTGGATACAATTGGAAATACAAAACACACAGACCACCAAAAGAGATAGAAATGAATAGCGAAGGTGTAAAGAAGATAATTCCCCGTGGAGAGTAGACCCAGGTGTGACTTGGCGCAGTTGGAAGTGACAGAGGAGATGGGGAACAATGATTCTCAGTGGTAGCAGTGAGTGTGTGTGTGTGTGTGTGTGTGTGTGTGTGTGTTAGACCCAGGTGGAGAGGGACACCGATTTGCCTAAGCTGCAGGATTTGTCTCAGAACCATTCAGGGGGAACATACTGCTTATAGTATCACAATGGAAGCATTTGTTACTACACAATCACATATGCAGTACCACATTATCTGTACGGCGCCTAAAACCAATGACACTGTTGTGCTCTATGGTTTTGTATAACATTACCTGTACAGCAATGCTCATTTTAATTTAGTTTTATTCTTTTGATTAAAATGATTTTTGTTTTCAGCCTATGAGAATGTCATGGTCATTTATTTGGCTAAATCCATAATAGTTTTATTCAAACAGAATTTAAGAATTTATTTGAATAGATTCTTTTTTAAGACCACAGTTTAGTTTGTCTTCATACTTGACTATTTCAGCTGCTCTGCTACGATTAAGGAGGCAATCTGAAATACATAAACATGCCCATGGGACTTTAAACCAGGACGAGGGGCCTTTTTACTCTGCCACACCTGGGATTCTCTCACAAAGAAGAAGAAACCTGCAGATGGCGCTGTTGTCCTGCCTCCAATGGTAGAATGACAGCAACAAAACCTGTTTAAATCAGCTGACAAACTCAGTCTTGGTTTGAAAAAAAAAATAAAAATAGTTAAAATAAATCAAAAGATCAGATGAACCTCTTTGCACTAGATTTTGCTTCACTAGTCATGTACAGGTGTGTGTTTCTTGTGTTTGTATATGGTCTAGTTTGGGTTCTGGGATTGAAAAATGGAACTTAGATTTTATTCAACAAAAATATCTTCACTTTTAGTTAACTTAAATATTTACATTCAGTCAGTTTTAGTCCATGAGAAAGTATGTTATTTTAGCCCATTTTTTGTTGCTTGGGTTACTTCTTTATTTCGTTTTAAATCAACCAAAATATGACACTGACAAAAACTATGATAAAAATATATAGTGACTTCAGGACACTTGTTTGTTAAGTTGATCTTACATTACAAAAAGTTGAAGATGAATTTATATAGCAATATTTTTCTGCCCATCTGTTTCCATCTGCTTAGAGGCTCAGAAATCTGCTAAATAATTTTTTTCCTGCTTAAAGCTACAGCGATCTCAAGAGCTTGACTTAAAGACTTGTGAACATCTGCACAAGGTTAAATAAAGGTATATTTTGTAGAAATAAAATTTGCATTGGATTTAGAATTAGAACCACAGTTTTACTCTTATTGTCAGTGTATAAACTAGGAACTTGCTTCAGAGGTGAGGTGCAACATAAAACAGTGAATAATAATAGAAATAGTACTTTTTAACTATAAAATACAATTTTAAAAATGTCCAGTATGCATAATTGTACTGATCGAGTGATGCACTGGTATTGGGTTTGTATGCAGGATGCCCTAACAGACCAGGCAGCTGTCTAACCATATGTATTAAGAATTTGGTATAAATATACACACAGTCAGAAATACAATGAAGCACAGTGTAAAATGAGCCTGTCTGAATGATGGTGATATGCATGATTCTAAACTATAGTAAAAAAGTGACCAGTAACTTGGTCAGATCGGTGGAGATGTGACCCTGCTCACAACAAGAATGTTTGTGTTGCAATGAAAATGTGAAATTTGGACAATGCAAGGTATGTTTAATGCCTTACTCCAGAATATTTCAGAATATAATCATATCACTTCCATGGAGATAAACAGTATTCATACTTCCTGTTAGAAAAATTATGTAAATGCACCTTTACCAAGAGTTATAAAAGCACATATTTCAATTTATTTAGTCCTCTGATTTGCACCCTCACCTGACATTACCACCATGGGAAGGCAGACTCTGAAATCTGAAGTGACTGAGCCATGGGGCAGTGCAGACTTTGAGCAGATTATTTGGGTCTAAATATAAACAGGTCTAATCAGGACATCAGAATACACCGCAGGAGGCGCATATCTGCCCCTTTCATGTCCCAGCTCTCAACCTCAAACTGATCTGGATGGGTACAAATGTGCATAAGCAAAGAGAAGATGAATATTTCATTACAAACAAACAAAAATACCTACCAAAAATAAATAAAAACTGGTGTCTCACATATCTGTGGTTTTAAACTAATGCAATTTTGCATATTATAAAGCATTAGCTTTTCTGTTTTTTTTTTAAATAGAACTAGAACATTTCTGGTTGTGGTTATGTTTCCTGCTTGTCTCTATGGAGAATTCACTGCTTTGCCTAGAAATAGAAAACCAGAGAGTTTCTCTGGTTGATCGGCCCTGATCATTAACGGGTCGATTGAGACAAAATAACGTGATCGGCAAAATGGGCCAATCAGACAATCACCCACGTAGGTAATGAATGGGCTGCCAGAGGCACAGCATTGGCTTAAACTGCCAACAAAACTCCATTGATACTATAACTCCTTAGTTAGTTTGAACTTAATCACATCTATAGGTTTTTTTGTTTGTTTGTATGTTTTTTTCCAAATAATAAAAAAGTATTCATCATTATATCAATGTGTGATTGTATTGGCCATGATCAGTATTCCAAAAATGATCCACGATATGACATTACACACTTATCAGTCAATCAAGCAGGTAACACACCAGTAACACACACAGGTCAGATCTGTGGAGACAAGAGGTCAGCCACGTAAACATGAATCATTTTCTTTTTCCTTTGAGCAATCAAAATTGTGTTTACTTGTTATTATATAGATGGCATTTAAGATAGAACTGAAATGCCAAACTGTGAAACCAATAAAGAAAAACCAATAAACAAGAAAAGCAGGTGGTGCCTCGTCCCTGGAAAGTTACACTGTGTATCTTTATGTATTTCCTTTGAGGCAGACCCCTAGTGGTGGTGTCTTGAAGTGCACTTAGGAGTCAGGCTAATGACTTCCCTCCAGCTGTGACATTGGTCTTTGATACTCAACAAGAGAGTGTAATATGACCTGCTTAAATGAGATCTCTCCATAGCTCATAATAGAGTGGTAAAGCATAATTAGATAAAGAATACGCATCTGTGCCCTGGAGGAGCAGCACAGAAAGGGACAGGGGGACGAAGCACAGCCTGCAGAGGAAGAGGAAGTGTGCAGCCGCAGAAAGTAGGGCTGCCCTCAGACACGGCCATATATTTTTCTCTTTCATTAAAAGCTTCTTGTATTGTGCAGAGCTGGAAGAAGCGCCGCGGGCTAGCACACTGTGAGGCTAGCATCGACTGCTGCAAACACACACACACATGCACACAGCAGCACAGGGCACTGCCCGGTGAGCTGTTTCCCCGTCTTTGAAACAGGACATTTCAAATGGCACTGCAACATTTTCAGAGGATTTGGGACTATTTAAAATGGCTATAATATCTCCGTGGAGACAAGAAAGTGGCAGATCCCCCACAAGGAAAGACCTTTATTATTTATTACTTTATAAAGAAATACAAAAACACAACAACGCTGTCAACAAAAGGAGAGCAGTGGGAGAGTGGCCAGAGCAGTTTTCTCAAAGATCGATGGCAGTGACTGAGTGTCTACTTATGTTTCACAGCTAGAAGTTTGCGAGTTCGACTCCCATACCCCGATCTAGAGGTAAGTCCTTGAGCGCTGTGAGGCAGTAGCTCACGGCTCATGACAGGTTGCCCCAGCCGCACTGTTTGAACGATGGGTCAAACACAGACAATGAATTTCACTCACGATGAATTAATAAAGCATCCCTTAACCTTGATCCTCACTCCTAACTGTTCATTCAGCCACGCACGGGCAAACAATAAACAGATTTAAGCCTCAACAATTCTGTAATAAAAGTCCACATATAGTCTCATCTGCATCAATCAGTTGAATAACTTTACTTATCCCTTAGAGGCTATTTAAAATGCTCCAATGTATCATATCATATCATCATATTAAAAAACTTGCCAATACTG
>KN489976.1:0-13229 GCA_000787155.1 Scartelaos histophorus
ACCAAATATGTTTAATTTCCATTACACACCTATCACATATTAATGCTTTTTTTGAATTATTTCCATTTCCATTCCATTTTATTCAAGTTTTTTCATTCATATAAATATTCTAATTCAAAACTATGTGACAGGCAATATTGACCTCATGAATACAGGAAAATAAATATCACTCAAACATGCTTGAATCATTCTAATCACAACATCAAGTGGTTAAATGAGAAGAGAAAATCATTAACTCAACCCGGTTAAAAGTTCTACAAAGTCAAATTTACGCAATATGTGTCCTTTTAGATTGGAGCACCCTGCCCTAGTAAAGTAAACAGAACACTTCAGTCTCCACAGGTTAACTGACTAGAAGTGGTCAATCGTGCAGATGTCTCACTGCCAGTATTTTGAAATAAGTTACCATTTATTTGTCCGCATGAAAATGTCACGGCAACATCCAACAGCCCATAACACAAAACAGTGTCCAACGTTAGTCATAAAATTAATGAGCCATAGAAGTGGTTCAGGTATGCACAATTGTTGCACCTGATTTATGCTGTCGTAAAAACACGAAAAACATAACTAGCCTTGTTATTCATTGTTAGTCATTATTAACTATTTGAAGTGGTTATTCCTTACTTACATAATGCGTTCCAAGCATTAATCCAAGCTTTAAATTATAGCCAAAACTACAATATATCCAAATCATATTTTCATTATTATTTATGTATTTGTTTCTTAAAAAGGGGGTATTATAAATGCACTTGTTGGAGCTTTCTACCATGTTATAACAGTGTTCCCTCATCAAAAACATGCCTGAAGACGTTTTAGATGTCATTCGTGCATGTTTGAGTCATCAAGTGATCTCGTTCCAAAACAGAAATGTACAAATTGAAATATTTACATTTGTATATTATTCCTACAGTCAGCAGATCACTAATGGTTACAGTCCTGACTCTATTTAAGGTGTTCCAGGTCCACATTACTTTGACAGAGAAGTACTTCTGTCCAGACTGTCCTAAAGTTCACACTCTCCTCTAGAGCAAAGTGTGACTCCTTTTTCTTCGCACTTCACACTTTTAGGGGTGGGGGCATTTGGTTGTGAAAAATTGTATTCACAAGACTACAATTGATCAACAGTATGATATTTTCAAATGTTCACTTTTTATATGTCTTAAAGGTTGTATAGAGGATTTTCCAAGGAACGAGCACAGCGACTGTCTGTTCTTTATCAAGTGCTGCACATGTGTGAAACCCCCTCCCCACAGAACCACCTCCTCTTTACACCAAAAGTCGATGTGCTGTTGAATCGACTGCTCCTCTTCTCTTTTACTATAATCATAACTGTAACGACATTCAGAGTTATAATGATGTAGTTGTGTGAGAGTAATGTATACTGTAAATACAACAAGCAGCAGCAAACGGCCTTTTTCTTTGCATTGAAAATCACGTTTTCAGATACAGGATATCGCAACGTTGTCAGATACAGGATATCACATTTGTGTCCTGAAAAACATCTGTCAAGCTCTTGGAAATAAAGTACATTTTCAAATAAGTTAAGTTACCAGTTATTTGTCCAGAAGTAATTTAGCTCCAATGCATCGGTCTTTAGACCCTCGTCTGCTTCTCCTAGAATCGCCTCTGCTTACTCCTCTTCTCTTCTCCTTTCAGCAACCTCATAAATGGGCTTTCTTTTGCACTGAACTGGTCGTGGATTCTTGTCATTACAATAAACTTTGTGCAAACTGTGAGGAAGCTACAGCTGGAAAAATCCGCTAAGAACTGCTGCATTGGTTTAGTAAACAGTCTCTTTTGTCTGTGGAGTGTGTAAGAGCCGAACATAAACCATGTAATCCCAGCGCCAGAGACTCAGTTACACTAGAAGAGGAGAGAGTTTGACAACCCAGCAACCAATAGAAAACAAAGAAGCCTTGTTATGTTTATCTGGTCCCACCACGTCCAGAGTTGATGGATTTTCATTCCTTTTGTTTTGGTCATCAGAATTACAAGGCTGCTACATAATGCTACCATTTTATAATCTATAATGCTACCATTGACAATTTGAACAAAAAAAATCCTCCATACAATCTTTAATAGGAAGGCAATAATAACATAGGTTTCTTATCTAATTTCCTGAGTGCCTGTCTGGACAGACTTTGCAGAGGTTACATTGCGGCGTTTGATGCCAGTGACCATGTTATAATGCAGTACATAAAATATGAAAATATCACTGAATGTATAAAAAGCTTGGCAGCATCTTTACTCATTTGGAGAAATGACATGCCACAGTTTAAATATGATTGCATATTATGGCTTGTAAAAATCTAGTACCATTAACTACTAAGTGGCTTTAAGTGATAAAGGAGCCAATATGCTCAAATTGCTTTAGACAAAGGACTTAATAAGACTATGCAGCAGATAAAACCGTCACATTTCTTACATAACACCTTACATCTGTCACTCTGCTCTCTACCTCATTCCTCCTCGCAGCTCACACCTCGTCTGTTAATTAAACTCCTATTCACATGCAAATAATAGAGACCTATCCGATGTGTATTTTATCACTTTACCTTCAAAGTTCTTTCATCCCTAAATATCACCGGGTTTGGTGTGCACAGGTTGCCTTGACGACGTTCGCCGTTTACGTGACGGTAGATGAGAAGAACGTGTTGGATGCAGAGAAGGCCTTTGTGTCTCTGTCTCTCTTCAACATCCTCCGGTTTCCTCTCAACATGCTCCCCCAGGTCATCAGCAGCGTCGTGCAGGTACGTTTCTCTGAGTATTTTACACCAATCAAGAAGCAATTTGCAAAGAAAAGTTGAAAAGTCTGAGAATTCTGACGATTCAGCCAGTCCATCCACTTTCCAAACGTTGCACCATGTCATGTCTTTATCTCAGTTTGATTCATGTTTTTTTACTTTTATGTTGTACAATAACTGGATTAGAGTATTGTCTGTGAAGAATAAATAGCTGATTTTGTTCATATTTGGACCTAAAATGGGCCGTAGAGACGTTTTCAATCACCATTAGCTTCAACGCTCTGATGAAAAACAGGCCACTTTATAGACATGAGCGTTCATACTGCAAATTTCTCTCATCTGGCCAAGATTTTAAAACTTAAATCATCTTGTTTGCAGATTTATTATCTACTTACTAGACCAGAGACTGCTTAAATCAAGCCTAGATGTAGTTTATGCTAAGTAAGTAAAATGATCTTGCTACTAGGGTCACTACTTTTAAGTCATTTTCTGATAGATTTAAGTGTTTAGATCTTCAATTTTGGCCAATAATTTCTGCAGTGCACACAGGATTAGAATTCCCTGAGGAGCTCTGAGTTTGCAGAATTACAGAAGATCAAATTCACAGATTTTTTACAGACATTTTTACTCAAGGACACACAGATGACATTTGTAATTATTACTATTTTAAGTGGGGACGCCAGGTAAAACTAATCTCATACGAAACGGGCTTAAGAAACACACTTCAGCAACAAAATGAAGGTGTTTTCTTATATTTATATTGTAATAATGTCTTTGTACATTCGGAAGTTTTGCTAGCTCAAAGTTATGGAACTCTTTAGCGATGATTTCCAACTAGGAAGTACAATTTAAAACTTAAAAAACTCAAAAGGATTTTAACTTTTTTTTCATTAAATACATAATCTAAAGCTGTCTCAAGGCACTCTAATAAGGAAATAATCATAATAATGTTCTATAATGTGTTGGGAAGAGGTTTTTGTAACTCTATGGGCGAAGGGGAGACATATTCAAGCAACATAACATTTTAGTTTATTTATACGGACACAGAATATGTTGCATTTTAGTGAAGTTATATCAGGTTAGGTTTAGGGTTAAAAATACAGTGGAGCGCTTCCTGTATTACCACATATTTGGCTAAAGTTTTTGGTTTAATGTATCTTTAAATAAAAAGTTACAGTATAATGACACAAAAAAAAACATTCCATTGGACTTGTCGGAGCGTGAACGGAGCCTAGACCCTGCTCTGTGTTTTGTTTGACAGGCCAGCGTTTCACTAAAGAGGATCCAGAATTTCCTGAGTCACGATGAGCTGGATCCAGAGTCCGTGGACAAAAAACAATCAGGTACAACAACTAAACCTTACTCTTACCTTTGTAAAAGTTCTGGTTACTTTTCCTCTGTGAATACCCAATTATTTATGTTTTTGTGGTGTTTTAATCTTTAATATGCCTCAAAATTAGCATTAGTAATTACCATTGAGACGCAAACAACTCTCTTTTTGAAAATGTTTGCCCAGTTCTCACAATTACTCTTACTTACTCTTACTAGGAGTTGTTTCTTTGAATTCTGCTTTGTACTTTTCAGGTACATATAGACTTAAGACAAACTTTACTGATCCACAAGGAAAATTATTTGGGCACAGTAGCTCACACATCACAATATAATCTAATAACAAAATAAAAATATAAATGGCAATAATAAATAAATAGTAAAAAAAAAAGAGAAAAAAAAATTGAGCTATATACAAGAGGTCATAGGGAAGAAAAATGATGTGATGATTGATAGAACAACAGGTTATCTGTCACGATATTGCTGTTCAGTTGTACAGGGTTTGGTATGAATGTAGTGCTGTATCTCTTACTCTTACAGTATGTGGGTCAGTGACATGACGTGTGTCCAGTTGCAATTTATTCAGTTAAAAAGGTTCAAATTTCATAATAATTCCCCACATATCTGTAGTACCTCTGACCTCCATGGAAACAAATCATTTTTTTCCCCAGAAATCCAGTTATTCTGCACGATTTTTGTCCTTTAAGTGTCAAATGTTCATGTGGTGCGATCGTCCGCCCTTAACTCATGATTTTTTAACTTCTTTAAAATGACTCTAATTCTAAGCACATTTATTTTCTTTCTTTTTTGTCATATTTTCTAAAGTGTTTTAAGTCCCATATGAAATTTTAGATTTCTTAAATAGATATTTCCCCCATAATATTCAAACAAGTGTTGAGCATGTCTCATGTTTTCATGTTTTCAAATCTCAGTCTCATGTTCATATGAATAAGAACTTAGATTAAAATCTCAACCATGTTTTAGAAAATAAAACTATTTTAAGGTTATTCTTGGTCACACCACATGACATTTTTTAAGGTCGTAGCCCATTCATTCACATAAAAAACACTAAAATGCTTCATTTAAATGTCAAACATAGATTTATGCTCCTGACACTGGAAATATTTGAAAAAGTTTCAGTTGAAAAAAATGTGCCTGTTGAAAATCCTTTTATGTCACTGACCCGTGTACAACATCAGATATATGATAAATATGTAGCAAAAAAGTGTGATATTCAAGTGAAATCCTCAAAGCAGCCTCTCTTTGCTTCATCACAGCCCCACAAACCTTTGACCTTCTCTCTACAAGCTTCATGATGAAGTGACCTCATCATGGAGCTCATTGAGAGAAGGTCACCTGTGAAGTTAAATGGTTTTCACTTCACATTTGTGCCTTGTCTGGATCAAGGCAATCATACAAGTAAAAAGTGGTCATTTATATTCAGTCATTCATAAAAATCTAACATGCAAAAAACAGTTTTTAATGATTTTGAGGTTGTTTTGCTGCATTCCACACATGTTCATTTATAGCTGTGATGTTTCTACTGAGAATCTACAATGTAAATACAGTTGTAACAAAAATAAAGAAACAAAGTGTGTCCTGCAGAATCCTGTCTTACTCATGCTGAACAACTGTGAGGACACATTAGCCCTTTCCTGTTCACAAAGTCTTTCTCTCTCCACAGAGTTTGCTGCTACCATCATCAATGGAAAATTCTCATGGGACAAACAGGAACCGCCAGTTTTGCATAAGTATGTAAATTAAATAATACACCTTACTCATGCTTATGTAGCACTATTCTAATATGTATGGTATTATTATTATTTTAGTAAGTTCATTTATTAAAAAAAATAAAAATCACTGACAAAAAGGGATGAAAAATTGCAAGAATTCATGTTTTGCAGTGTTGGATCAAGGTTTAGTTTAATGGTTTGCAGTAAATTTTGTACTTTTTATTTTTTATTTTTTTCTTGTCTCACTCCCATTTCTTTTTTTTTGCATTTTGAAGCACTACATTGAACCTTCTTAAGATCAACAGTGCAAATGTGAATTCTTGCAATTTTTCAACTGCTCTTAACATTTTGATCAGGATTGTATTTATATATTTACTTCAACTTAAGATTTGCAAATATCAGTTATCGACCGGAGTCTGATCATTACAGGTATTTTATTGCACATAAACAGCAAGAAAACATTCATTCTTAGAGTTAGCTGTGTGGCCTCTCCAGAGATCTGACCTGTAATATGGCTACAACAGGTCCACACGTTAGCAAACCCGGCCAAAAAATGTTAAGATTGAGCATTAGCCACCCGTGAAACGTTAACGGAATCAGTTTGGTTTGTGTTTGGGGGGGGTCACCCGGTTCAGCCCAGTGAATATGCGGTTCTTTGTGCTGCAGCATTAACATGATGGTGCCTCAGGGATCTCTGCTGGCCGTGGTGGGTCATGTGGGCTGTGGGAAGTCTTCGCTCATCTCGGCTCTGCTCGGGGAGATGGAGAAACAGGAGGGAGAGGTGTCTGTGCGGGTAAGAAAATGAACGTGCCCTACACTGTGTATATATATATGTAAATGGACATGGCTGACCCGCTGGCCGCCGCTTTGGGAATAGGAAGTGAGCACAGGCACGCGTCCAGCTCCATTAACTCAGGCTTCAATTCGTTTTGCATTGAAAAAACATCTCTGTGCGACTGCTGCTGTCAGATTCCTCATTTTAAAAAGCTCGTATTAACCCGCTCTGCATGATCCTGGTGTTTTTATTTCGCTATTTTGCCCGTAAATCAATTCCTTTTCCTAGTACAGAACTCTAACTGCTATAGCTGCATTTCAGTGGAGCCGAACGCCACGGGTGATGTCACACTCCCTGAGCTCGCTTCATTAGACCGTCTATGGAACATCAACCACAGCACATTCACATGCTCAGAACACTGGGCAATATGACTGACTTTTCTTATCATATTGACTGAATTAATTTGTCTTTTTTGTGAATGAAAAACTAAAAATGTCTTTCAGTATAAATGTTCTGAACAAGATCAAAACACACTAAATATTTGATCTGATCTTTTAGTCATGTTTCATTATTTTTATTTCATGTTCAGTAGAGTTTGTCACTTCAAAAGCTAAAAGTGTTCATATGATTCGACTAGTGAAGGTGTATATGTTATCTCCTCAAAACATACCGGTGTTACGTTTTGTTTCATTCACACATGTTTGAGTAATCCTTTGTTTTTAGTCTGTGTGCATTTCCAAACCTCAGAATGCTGTGTTCCACCTTGTGATGTCATGCAGTACAAGTTCTTAATTTAACAGATATACGTTTTATTTCATGTTTAGTAGAGTTTGTCACTTCAAAAGCCTAAAGTATTCATATGATTCGACTAGTGAAGGTGTATGGGGTTTTAAAACACAGTGAAGCACTTCCTGCATCACAAGATGACATCACAAGGTGGAGCAGAGTGTGTTTAGTTTGAGAGAAGAACTCAGACTAATTATGTAGGATTTGTGTGCTAAACATGTGTGATTGAAACAAAACACAACTCCAGGTGTGTTTGTGATGAGGAAACTACATTATAACTTAGATCAGAAAATAGCAAAATATGGGCCCTTTAAAGCCCTACTATGGAAAATTCATGGCAAGGAAAAGTTCTGCATTTCAGGGTGCAGTATGTAACTGTAATGAAACAGAAAATGAATCCCTGGGCCTTTCTGTGTGGAGTTTACATGCAAAAATCCTCCAGCCGAGGTAGACCTGAACAATCTGAGCAGCAAGATCATGGAGATGGGCCCCTGGTGCCCCATGTGCTGCTCCTGAAAGGACAGCTGAAATTCAGAGGACATTTTCCCTATGGGAACTATACACAAAACAAACAGGCCATAGGACAGTGAAAAATAAAGGCTTTCGCCATTCACTTGCTTATGATTACGTCCCATTATGGAAGATTTACAAACACATTTGTTTAGTGCGTGTCACTACACTGCAAAAAAGCTTGGCTAAAATTTAAGATATAAACATCTAAATCTGTCAGAAAATGACTTAAAAGGAGTGAAATGATCTGTCCAAACAGCAAGATCATTTTACTGGACAAGTTCTCTTCAAATAAACTCCCTCCAGACTGGAATGAATCAGTCTCTGTGAGTGTTCAGGGGCTCAAATACGTTTATAGATGCAAACAATTTGAGATAAGCACATTAACCACTTAATGGTTAATGTTCATGTTCTGAGAATTAGAATCAGTCTCTGTGAATGTTCAGGGGCTCAAATATGTTTATAGATGCAATCAATTTGAGATAAGCAGTTTAAAACCAGTTAATGATTAGTGTTCATGTTCTGAGAATAAGTTCTCTGATTAACTAAATTCTAGATAAAATGCTTTACATGATAGTAGTTTGTAGTCAGTCTGTGTCAAGCAAATCTGTATCACTGAATCTAAAAACAAGTGAAGTGTTAGAGGGAAAACTATGGGGAATGGATTGGAGTTTCAGACTAGTTGAGTCATGGAAGAAATATGTGCGACATTTTTAAGATTATACAACCAATTCTGAACTAGTAAGTAGAGAATAAATCTGAAAATAAGAAGAAGAACCTGAATCTTAATAAAATTATACAACCAATTCAGGACTAGTAAGTAGAGAATAAATCTGAAAATAAGAAGAAGAACCTGAATCTTAACCAGATCAGACAAATGTACAGTGTAACTAGAAGAAAACATCAAACTGTGGCATTGGTCATTGGTTAGAAGAGCAAAGTGAATATGAAACACACCAGTCACCAAAACAGTGAACATGTCAAATGTGCTGCATTCTCTAAAACAAGCAAAGAAACTGATACATGCTTTTATACCAGTGGATTTTTTTTTTGGCTAAAAAGTTACATACTATGGCTTTAAAAATAGTCAGTGATATAATTCTACTGTCCAAAGGAAAGGTTATACATCTGAAGTTTGAACATAATTAAGGCAGATGTTTGTTGTATTATCGACATAATCACTTTATCATATATATGAGCCACTACGTAAAAATATTTAAGAACTGCTTTAAAAATGTACTTAAAGAGTAAAAAGTAAAAATATTTTGTGCAGATTTTGAGATCTCATGAAGCTTCAAATGTAGTGATTTTTATACAGATTTGTGTGGAATTTTGTTCAACAGAAACAAATAGCTTTTATTTCTATATTTTAGTTGCTCAAACTGTGAACATGTTAAAAATAAATCTTTTCAGGAGGTCTCAGACAAAAAAAAATGTAACTTTTCAGTCCTGTTAAAAATGTAGCAAAGTAGAAAGTTTATATACCTGCTCTCAAATGTGAATTAAAAGTAAAAAATATCCACTTTAAAATGTGAAGTACAGATACGTCACATATTTTTTGGATCTAATTACAGTATTTTACAACTTTCACTTCATTACGTTCCTGTACTGCTTGCATATAGTGGTATAAATACATGTTCTGTGAGTGGAAGCCGCCTCACATGTGTTTCCTGCAGGGCTCCGTGGCCTATGTCCCTCAGCAGGCCTGGATCCAGAACGCCACCCTCAGGGACAACATCCTGTTTGGGAACCCCTACCAAGAGACCAAGTACCGCTGTGTTCTGGACGCCTGCGCTCTCACCCCCGACCTGGAAGTACTGCCCGGAGGAGACATGACGGAGATCGGGGAGAAGGTACACACACCTCTTTACACTTTTACGCAGTGTTCTTTTAACCCGCCGTGTTTGCTTATTTTGGTATTTTTGATGTTTTTATTGAATTGCTTATTTATTGTTTATGCTTTATTTTATTTAATGAGTTCATATATATTGTGTCTACTCTGTGCAGCACTTTTTTTGGTGTTAAACGTCCAAATAAAGTTGCCTGATGATTGGATTGCACTTTTCTGTGTGCAAAAGTGTGGAGTATGATCGTCTGAATGGTACAGATTGCTTGGTAGCTGGAGAAAGGAAATGATCAGAACTAGTTTGGGCACAACCTAAAGGTCGTGCACATAGAGTTTATATATAAATGGACGTAGCTAGCGGTGTTTCCAAATAGGAAGTTCCCATGCGGCTTCTGATTCCGGCTTCCATTGGAAAATCGTGGCTCCTCTTTCTGTAACTGCTGCTGCGGGCCTCAATATTTTGCCCTTAAAATGTTCCTATAACCTGCTCTACGCTATTTTTTTTAGTCAAAACAATCCTGCAGATTTGTTTCTTCATTTGTGTGGAGATGAATGCTGTGGGCGGCCTCACACTTAACAGAACCCTAACACTTTTTTACGCAAAATTAACTCTTGCGAGCTTTAATCCGGGTTAGAATGTTGTTTCCTCCACAAAAACATACCTGAAGTTTTGTTTTGTTTCATTCACATATTTGTGTAATCCTGCATTATTAGTCTGTCTGCATCTCCAAATCTCAAAATGCTCTGCTCTAAGTTGTGCGAGCAGAACCTAAATCTGCGTTTAATTGTGCGTTAAACATGTGTGAATGAACCAAAACACAACTCCAGGTCTGTTTGTGATGAGGAAACAACATTAGAACATCAGAAAATCAGAAAATTACATGTTATGGGGCCTTTAAAACACAGATTGGTGGATCTCACAGTTTTAAAGCTCAAGAGGAGGTGCCAGGAACTCCAAGAACTCCGGAGAACAATATTAACACTTTCTTCTTAGCTGTGCAGTGGTAGAGATGAGGCAATAAGCAATAAAACTGCAGAAGGGTCTAATATGGATCATCATTTTTTTTCTAGATCGTTTTTCTCACTTACAACAAACAAACAATTACATATGGAACAACTAATAATAGAAAATATTATAATAAGAAAGTATTTGCTGCATTTGCTATTAATTGCAAGTATTTTGAGAATTGAGACATAAGATTTGAATCATCTTAATTATTAATCCACGCTGAGGGAGGATGTGGTTATTGGCTGATTGCTTCACCACGTTAAAAAAAGGATCTGTTGAAACAAAAAACTTTAAAGAGACATGTTAGAATGCTGTTACTTCCTCAAAAAAAGACCTGGAGTTGTTTTGTTTCAGTTTTATTACAAGTCAGTCTATATTTCCAAAGCTCAAAATGCTCTCTTCTGCCTTTTATGATGTTATTCATTTGTAGAATTCATTTATCAACTAACTTTTATCTTTAGTTCTGTAGAGATCGGCAATTTCAGGGCTGAAAAAATTGACACTTGGCGGTAAAAACAACCAAATATTTTATCGGAGGTGCAGTTTTTTTAGTCTTTGATGCCGTTTTTGGTGCTTAAAAACGCAATAATCTGAAACCAGTGGAAAGATGAATCCTCTGCACCTTAGAGTTTCCGTCTACACTGCCCAAGACGCAAAATTCTGGTTAGATCTGCTCACGTTTATGCGTTTACCCCACATATATACAGTATAATAGTGTATCACAGCGCCACCTAGCTGCCTGGCATGCACCCAATCGAATTACATTACAAATATGCCAAGGTTTGTGTGTTAAATATGCGTGAACACTGCAAATTTCTCTGATCTAGCCAAGATTTTCAAACTTATATCAGGTTATTCTTTTTTTCAGATTTATTATCGACTTAATAGTTCCGAGACTGCTTCTAGTCTAGAGGGAGTGTATTTTAAGACATCTGTCCAAGCTGCAATTTCATTTTCTAACTGATTTAAGTGTTTATATCTTAAGGTTTTTGCAGTGAGTGAAACAAAACACAAATCCAGGTCTGTTTTTGATGTTATTCTTCACATAGATTTGTGAAACACGGGCTTTTTAAAGGTGCGCTCTGTAACTTTTTGGTTCAGGGTCGCTGTCACCAGCTTGTTTCCATGGATACGTCATTGCTGTGCCTGGAATGTTCCGCAGTGTGACATTAAACAGCTCTACTTTACATTTATTCAGTTACAGGTGCTTTTAGAGCTCAAAAATAAGTTGAAAAACAGGGATTCTGACTGTGAGCGGGGTCGCCTCTCCACAGATCTGACCCGTAACGTGGCCAGGTTTGGTCTTTGTGAAGACAGAAAGGTTTAATGTCATATTGTGGAACAGTCCAGACAAACAGTAATAACATCTGATGGGCCGTCCAGTGGAAAAGTTACACAAAGCACCGTTAAGTAAAGCATTGTGATGTTTGTAGTGTTTTTGTGTTCCTTGTGTGTTTAAATGTAATAAATGTGCTTTTGTGGCGTGCAGGGCATTAACCTGTCAGGAGGGCAGCGGCAGAGGGTGAGCCTGGCCCGGGCCCTGTACAGCGATGCAGACGTGTACCTGCTGGATGACCCTCTGTCTGCGGTGGACGCCCATGTGGCCAGACACATCTTTGACCACGTCATCGGACCAGAGGGGGCGCTCAAGGGCAAGGTCAGAACACGCTCTGCACTGTTCACGGGATGTAACGATCTTACAGTCCCATATTTATTTATACGATATTTTGTGGAGGCTTAAAAAATTGTAAATATGCTACTTTTTTTCTTTTAGAAGCCTTGTAAAAACCTTTGGTACTGTTATAACATAAAGAATTAAGATGTAAAAGTGCTTATTAACAGCTATTTCATCAGGTAGTCTGCACTGACAGCACCAAAAGATCATGGTCTATGTAGTTCCCTCTTTTTTTATATATATATATATATATTTCTGTACCAGCAAAGCGAGGCAGGTTTATTTGTGTAGCACAGTTCATACACAAAGTTATTCAAAGTGCTTTACAGAATGAAAGACATTAAAGTCACCATAACTTTAAGTTTAAGCAAAGAGATTTGTAATGCAATATGACTGTGGCACTTTTGACATACAATATCACAATATTTACTGTTACATCGCTACTTCGGGATATTGGGTCTTTTGGCTAGATTAGATCTTCAAATTTAAATAATCCTACTTAAAGCTGCCATCTGTGTTCATGCACTTTTGATAGTGTGCCAGCTGTGGACTGACAGAAGACCAGAGAGTGTGAGGGGGAACAGAAATCGTACAAAAATGTTCCTACTTTAGCCTTGTCGGTTTGTGTTCTTTTGAATTTCAATGAAGAACGAAAGACAATAAAATGGGAAAACAGTTTGTTTTTTCATTATTCTGTTTTAGTGTCAAATTAAATTAAATTAAAAAAATAAAATAAAAAGATTTTTACCTCTATTTACAATATTGAATTTAAATTATTGAGCCTATTTCACTTATATACTTGATTCTCTCTGGTTTATATCC
>KN489976.1:13245-32753 GCA_000787155.1 Scartelaos histophorus
TTCCTGCTGTGTGCTGCGTGTGAATTTAGTGTCAACTGAACAAAGGAGTTCATCACCGTTCATTCCTGTTTCTCATCATCTGGTTCAACAATTACTTTCTAAGACACGAAAGTAAATGTGCTGCAATAAAAGACGAGCACATGTTTGTCCACAAAATGAGCCCATTCCAGCTCTGTCCAACCCTCATAGGTAAACAATCCTTTGGTTTGTTTTTCACAATATCTTCGATTGCTCATTTCTGAGCACGTCTTTATTCAGTGCTTCATTGTGGTGGAAATTTCCCCATGTGTCTTTTCTGTTCCAAACAAGTTTGTGATGCATTTAGCCTGGATCTGGATGGCAGCCATGTTAGCCTATAACGTCCACTGATACAGACTGATGCATCCATAAACTTAAATACGCATTAGCAGCAGAACTCCAGGGCATATAAAACAGAGAGTTCAATCTGGATCTGATCTTTTTTAACAATAAAACAGAATAATGAAATAACATTATTGTTTTTCATTCTTAATTGAAATTCAAAAGAACAAATTCAATATTGCTTTGTCCCCAATATGTAGATTATAGATCTATATTACACAAAATGAGCTTTAACCATGATGCTAATACTTCCTCTAAAAACTGGAGCTGTTTTGTTTCATTCCCTTATGTTTGCCAAACCCTTTATTATGAGACTGTCTACATCTGCAAAGCTCAAAATGCTCTGTTCCACCTTGTGATGTCATCATGCAGTAGTTTTCAAGCATTTTGTACCTTTAGCTCATAACAGAGCATAAAATAACGTAATATGGGCCCTTTAAGTCCTATTGTGTCTTAGTTTCGGGCATATTCAGAACTGATGGACCTGGTTTAAACCTAATTATGTCCTTAGTGGTTTAGAGGCACATCATTAGACCACAAATAAGCAGCACAATGCAAAAAAGAATGCAAATAACTACACACACTCTGTTCTATATTTAAGTATTTTAAGAGTCCAAACAAATACATGCAAATGATATTATGACATTATGACACGGGCAGGAATTGTGAAGTTGAAGTTGAGGTTGTGATGAGCTGGAAAAAACGTGAAAGTGTCTTGTAAAGTTCTTTATCAGAGCATTCTGCGTACGTGTGATAAGAACTCAGTGAAGCAGTCGGAAGTTTCAGCCGATGTAATTATCCTGTTGCTACGCTATTTTAGTCGTTTCATTCACACATATTTAACACACAAACTGTATAATTAGGCTATATTTTTCTCTCAAACCCGTGTTTATGAGAATCATTTGGATCATTTCAGTAATGGTAAAAAAAAAGCAGCTGTGAACTTGAAAACTATCACCTCTTTCATAAGGAAGTGGTCATTTTCAGGGTAACACTAATTCTAATAATAGAGGATTATTCAAAACGTGGGAATGAAGTAAAACGCAAGTCCGAGTATGTTTTTGATGAGGTAACAATAGTATGAAATGGGTTAAAGCTCACAAGAGACAATTTTGCACGATGTAGGACCTTTAAAACTCCAATCAGTTGACAGATTTCTACAGTAAGACGACACACATACGATATTTTAGAGTCTAGACACATGCCAACCATACTAAAGGAGCCCTATATAAGTTTTCTGCTTGGGTTTCCACCACCTGCTTTGTCTGGAATTTTCCACATTCCAATATTTGTGTAATACAGTATTATATGAGTTTCATTCTTGACAGAAAAAGGACCTACAGCACCATCCAGTGGGCTTTTCAGTGCTACTCATTCTGACTCCGGTAGAAGAACCAAGTTGGCAGTTGGTTGTTGATTGCTTGTTTTTGCTGTTGTTGTTTCCTTGGGCCAACTTTGAATACATCCCTTTGTTTAAGCATGTTGCAATGTGGTGTTACAGTTTTTCTCCGTTGGTTTCACTCATTTTTTGAAACAGAAGTGACTATAAGATCTTAAAACTATAAGATCATTTGCAGTTCTGCGCAACATCACAGCTCATATCTCTCCCAAAATTGTTCACACAGGCTTCAAAACTAGATTCTTTCCCATATAAAGAGTCAGAACCTTCAAAATGACAAAGATCCTTCTCAGTTGCTTTGGTTCGTTTGTGTTTTTTTGCCAAAATAATCTGGATGGTTCAGCATAAAACCATGGATCACCTGGAAAAGTTCAGATCTCTGCCAAAACAGTTGTCAAATGTGTCAAAACTACATTCCTTTCTTGTATAAATAAATATAAATATAAATTAAATCCTCCTTCGTTAGTCAAGTTCTAATTTGGACTGTCAATTCCTGTTATGTTCCAAGGATCAAATGTCAAATGTGTCAAATGTTCAAAGAAATTCATACATGGTGTTTATGGTGTTACTAATTTTGACACTTGAACAGACTATTGTGCAGATGACGACTTAGACTTGACATGTTTTGGAGAGAACAACCATTAGACAACCCAGAATTAACACATCAGTTTAGCTCTATTTATTGGGAAAATGTGCTAAATGTGGCTCATGTAGGCTCCTTGTACAGAACCATTAGCAAAGATGCACTGAAAACTTTGAGACGTGAACTAAGACATTTGCAATTTAATGAAATCAGTGAGAAATGTCATTCTGTTGTGAACCATTGCCGGTGGTTTGGGGATTTGTCCAGGTTATTTTGAGAATGTCATTTTTGTTTCAAGAAATGAGCCAAAACAATGGAGAAAAAGTGTCAGAGGCAGTTGGCAGTCTGGACCACTTTAAACAGATTAGAGCCTTGGTCATTTCTCTTGTGATTAGTTTGTTGTTATATAAAAAGCATTAAAAAGTCTTTTGAATGGCTCTTTGACATGAACAGATCCAAAAGATTCAGGTCTAAATAAAAGAGCTGTCACTAATTAAAATCAGGTAAATTTTTTTCTTTTCTTAATCTGTGTTTCAGCACTGGCTTCATGTATTTTATCTTTAAACCTTTAGTATTGTCCTGATTCCCACTAACCCTTAGGCCTGACTGTGTCTTTGGCTCAGACTCGTATCCTGGTGACCCACGGCATCAGCTTCCTGCCTCAGGTGGACAACATCATGGTGCTGGTGGAGGGGGGCGTGTCGGAGATGGGCTCGTACCAGGAGCTGCTCGAACAGAACGGGGCCTTCGCCGAGTTCCTCCGCAACTACTCCCTGGACGACATCATCGAGGAGGATGAGGCCCTGGGTAACAGGATTAACCTGACCCTTCAGGCTAATACGCAAATCCACTGAGCCACTGAAATCCACTTTGGTTGTGTAGTATATTTTTTACAGTTTACATTCTGCAGAGCTGTACTGTCATTTATTCAAGATAAAAAATCCATACTCAGCTCCACTGGTCGAAAAACTAATCCAGGGAAGAACATAAGAACTACAATAATATATGATTAGGAACTGTATGTAGCCTGTGCTCAGCGTTGGATAAGTTACAAGTAATCTTGTACTTTACTTTGTTACCCTCTATGGAAAGTAACTTTTTTACGTTATTTGTTACTTTGGTAACTTTTTGGTGGTAAACTCAATCTAAGGTTAAATACGGCATGAGGCTGATAGTTGACAAGAACTGAAAAGGGACAGTTGAAAAGAACTTTGAAGAGACAGTTCAAGAGAACATGAAATTTTTAAGAGGTAAACGGGTCTGTGCAGTCTGCCTGGGATATTCAACTCGGCAGGCAAGGGACAGCCACTCTGTGCAGGAGGATCCCCTAGAGGAACCTCTCCCAGGGTGTCAGTGGCCCAGGCCAAATGCTCTTCCCCAACTGTGTTGTGCCACCAGGGCCGGTACTGGCTCATGTACACAGAACCCCACCCTGGCTGCGCTCTTACTGTTTTAAAAAGAAAGTACAACAATCAAATCTGAACCAGAGTTTTAAACTGCAGACACATCCAAGTTCTTCTCATTCTCAGTGCATGTACAGACCAGGCCTCATGTGAAACTCAGAAGCTCCACAATTCCCTCCCTGAGCTGCAGAGGCTGTACTAGCACTGACTCAGGACTGGTGTAGGTGCTGGAGTTTGAGTGACTGTTCAGATCAGAGAGGCATTTTAGGATTAAACCAACTGGATTTCAGCAATGAAACTAGCAACACAAATGAGAGAGTCATGTGAGGCTTATTCTGCTTTAGGATTGACACCAAAACACCAAATTATAGCAAACATATATTTCAGTTTAACATGTAACTCATATCTGGGGACACAGTTGGCTCATGTTTATGGAAATTAAAATAGAAATCTTACATAGTGTTTCTATAGAAAAATATATAAAATAGAAAAAATATAAAAAGGCAATCATCACCCTACCAAACCAGGTCATAATTAGAGACACATTTAAAGCTGTAGTGTTGAACACAGTGTGTGCATAACGTGATGGTTTTCACAGATGAAATACTCGAAGAGGAGGAACTGTTTCCTGAAGATGCACTGAGTAACCACACAGACATTGTGGACAACGAACCAACCATCAATGAAGCCAAGAGGAACTTTTTACGGTATTACACTTACAGAGGATACAGCAATGTTATGTCAAGTTGCAACTTTTCTGGTGTTGCTCTGACTGGAATGTTCCACAGTTTGGTATAAAATAACAGGTCAAATGTTTCTGTTGTTCCAAAATACCTTAAAAACACACATTCTCAGCGGGGTCACCTCTTCACAGGTCTGACTTGGATGGATATATATATACCCAATGCCAAACTGTGAAACATTGCAACCAAGTAATAACATCTCTATGGAAAGACGCAGGTAGAAAAGTCACATACTGCTTCTTTACATAAATAAAATGAGTCAATGCTGGCCTATTAACTAAAGCTTTTCTAAGTTATGTGAATGAAACAAAACACACGTCCAGGTCTGTTTATATTACAAAACTAAATGTTGCGTAATATTTCAGCTGATATAAGTCACTCCGGGTGTATCAGATTCAGTTCCTGCACACTCTTGTGCAGTCCCAGCACTCACAGTCTGTTCCTTCACTCCAGGCAGATCAGCATAATCTCAGCAGACAGTGAGGGTGCCCGGTGTCGATCTGTGAGGAGACACACCGGTGCTCAGAAGAAGCATGGAGAGTCCCAGGAGAAGAAGAAACCTCAGGATCTGGACAAACTCATCCAAGCAGAGACCGCAGAGACCGGGAAGGTACAGGCACCCACCAGCACCACTCACTGAGGTTACATGTACAGTACTTTATGAAGCGTTTGCAGACATCTTATGAACTGTGCTGCTTAATATTTCCTCTCCACAGCACAAATATGTGAACCACCAGCAGGTTTTATTTTCACTTAAACATATTTTAAATCCATAGAACAATGTATTTATTAAGATTTTTATATTCAAGTATTAACAACCAAAAACAAACAAATACCCAGACAGTAACAACATTAATTGCACACAGACAATAATAATGAAGTGCAAATTTGTAAATATTCATGTCACATTCAATATTCTACAAGTCACAATAATTACTTACTTTAAAAACTCTACTAAGGGTCTCCAGATGTCCTCAAAGTCATCCGCTTTTCCTCTTGAAGTAAATCTTTCCAGTGTCAAGCAAAATGCCATTTCCATAGTCCAAACTTTTATAGGAGGAGCATCAGCATTTTTCCCAAATATGGCGATAGTTCTTCTGGATTGACCGAAATCCACAAGTGTGGCTTGTTTTTATTGACAACAAAATCTTTGGGATACAAACCCAAAATACATGAACCTCTACACCAACTACAGTGGATATTGTACGAATCTCAGGTTTCCAGCAAAGCACCCTTATCATTTACTCATTTATTACAAATATCTAGAATGTCAGGGCCCATTCATGTCATTTGACAGAGGTGATATAGCTTCTCTTTAACCATTTATATTGTAAAAACCACATTCTTGTATGAATGGTTTGTTCGACAAGTAATTTTAGATGAATATTGCAATTTAAAATCTATAAATGATAAGATAATAATGCACAGCATAGACATCCTAGATTAGAACAAGAGATCAGACAAAAGCTTAGAATGTCTTTTATTATGCTTTTGTCTGTGGCTAATAAATATATTAAAATTAATAAAAGAAATAAGTCCACTGACTCCAGCGTTAGTTAAACTGCATCGCCCAATGGGGGTGTCAGTCAAATTTGTACCAAAACTGTGCAAAACGAGGCAACGCTACAGAATCCTACTTGTCTTCACGGATTACAGAAAATAAAACACACAACAATAAAGTAATAAGTAATAAAGTGCGGTGAAATTGGACAACATGGCATTTTGAAAATAAGTGATTAAAAATTGCTCAAACCTGCATGAATCACTTACTGACAGGAAATAACTGACATAAACTGGAAAGTTGATATTGCATAACAGGTGTGCTTTAATGTGGTTAGAGCAAACATGTCTCCTAGTTAACCCTTAACCCCATCCTCCCACTCCAGGTGAAGGTGACCGTGTACCTGGAGTACGCCAAAGCGGTGGGCCTGGCTCTGTCAGTGATCATCTGCCTGCTGTACGGCTGCCAAAGCGCCGCCTCCATCGGAGCAAACGTGTGGCTCAGCGACTGGACCAACGACGTCAACACCAACCACACACAGGAGCGCGTCAGCATGAGGGTGGGGGTGTACGCCGCTCTGGGCATTGTACAAGGTGAGCAGTCCTC
This sequence comes from Scartelaos histophorus, assembly GCA_000787155.1. Taxonomy (NCBI): domain Eukaryota; kingdom Metazoa; phylum Chordata; class Actinopteri; order Gobiiformes; family Gobiidae; genus Scartelaos; species Scartelaos histophorus. Next base: position 19,841 of record KN489976.1, read on the forward strand.
CAGGCAGCTACAGCCAAACGCCACAGTGGATGGGCTTTCCTAGTCAGCTAACAATGTGAAAAACAAAACTAGTTCATTTTAAACTGTTCACTGTTTTCCTCACTTATCTTCTGCATTCAGAGCATCCACAGTGTTTTTCACAATTTCAATCAGTCCAAAGTTTTGCTGTTATGATAATGCTAACAAAATCTAGCATTCTAATAATTCACTTTCTAGTTGTGATTTTTAACTTTTTAAAAGTCACACAAATTAGCATTTTTTTCTGGAGAAGCCTGCTCACTATTTCTGTCTATAGAGCTCACGAGAGCATTGTCCAAACATCATGGGAATACTGACCAAATACATAGTATAGCATACTATCCACATAATAAAATACTATACAAGTCCCATTATATCTATTACAGGACTATACAAGCTAAAATAGAACTATTCTATTACTGCACAAGTTCCCAACATGGGCCAAAACATTACAATAACATCTATAAAACTGACTTATAGTGGTGTCAAAAAAAAAATTGTGTTCCCTCTTCTTACATCTTACTGTATTTTGAGTTGAGTTTTCACATATCCCCGCCGACTTTTCTAAACTTATATTCAAAATCAATCAATCAATTATTAATTAAGTAATACAAAAAATAAAAAAATTCTTGAGGTCATGCAAGTTAAGTTTGCTACTGTGAAAACAAGTACATAGAAAATCTGCTTCTTACTGCAGTGAAATGTCTAGAGTCAGCAAAGTGTTTCTATTGTGAAGCTGTTTTAGATCAATGTTCAGTATAATCCTCCATCTTAGGTAGTAGTAGTAATGTCAAATATTCAGTCAATTAAAAAACTAAATATGTTTTCTTTAAAGAGCCCATATTACTTTACTTTCTGATCTGTTCTAATGTAGTTTCCTCATCACAAACACACTAAGAGTTGTTTAGTTTCATTCACACAGGTTTAACACACAAACCCTGCACATTTCTCTCAAACAGAAAACACTCTGTTCCACCTGGTGATGTCATATGGTAATACAGTAAATGCTCCACTGTGTTTTTAAACTCCGTACACCTTCACTAAAACAATGTAGTTAATGTCAGTCCTGGAATTGCTCATTTCTGCTGTACTAAAGTTAAAAGGAGCTGTTAGCTTGAAAACTACATGACATCACAAAGTGGAACAGAGTAAAGACAGCTTGCTTACCACAGTTTGAGAACTACTTACATTTTGAGTTTGTTTTGACAAATGCAAACTGCAGAGTGTTCCCATAATGTTAAATGGCGCACAAGCTCTATAGAGTGCATGGTATGTTGTGATTTTGGAAATGATTTTGGAACAGGTGAGTTTTCTATGGGAAATGTTCAATATTCCAGGTTTAATCCAGTGTTTTTATCAGTGATCTATTGTGTTTTTTTCCTACATCAGTATTATAGCTAGTCTTAACCTTCTTTCTTGCATTTTCATCTAAACTTTTCCAGAGTCTTTTTCTTTTTAAAGCCACAGGACTGAAGTTCTTCCAGTCTCATTTTAACTCATGGAGTCTGACCTCCTCGCCCCTCTCCACCTCAGGTATTCTGGTCATGATCTCCTCCCTCACCCTGTACATGGGCAACATCGGAGCGGCCCGCAAACTCCACCAAAACCTCGTCACCAACAAACTGCACACGCCCCAGTCCTTCTACGACACCACACCTATAGGCCGCATCATCAATCGCTTCTCCAAGGACGTGTACGTGATCGACGAGGCCCTGCCCGCCACCGTGCTCATGTTCCTGGGCACCTTCTTTGTCTCGCTGTCCACCATAATAGTCATAGTTTCCAGCACGCCGTTCTTCGCGGTGGCGGTCGTGCCGCTGACTTTCATATACGTGTTTGTGCAGGTACAGCCCCTACTCTCCAGAGCGATGGATGTCTTTGTCCTGGCGCACCTCCTGCATGCTCATAAAGCCCATGTACAGCTTTAACCCTGCTCTTTTTGTCCCTCTTGTAGCCTGGCACACCGGAGTCTAAGCCTTTCTCTGTTGGTGCTGCTTGCTCCTTTTGCTCTCCCTGCAGGCACTCTGCTCAGGCTCTGTCTGGCCTACACATAGTACTATGCATCAGACTATCTGATCAGTTTGAACCAGAGGGTCTCCTGTTGTCTTCTCTTGGTTCCACCTCGTGTTGAGTCAGTGTTCTTACACTAGAGTAGTCTCATAAATAACGCCACATTTGTTTTAGGTGGATCTCTGAGCTCTGGTGGAGATCTTGTGTTGGACATGATTTATAAGGGACTGTCATTGTCTTACAGAGGATCATATGTATTTTGTTTGGGGACTAGAGTGTTAGAGCCATACACAGTGATGTTTGCAGTGGGCATATGAGGGGCAGGTGCTGACAGTTGGTTAACCTGTCCCCCCTCCCTTCGCAGGTTTGTTCTTGTTGGTAACCTGCCTGCTGTGTCGGGCCTACAGTATGCTGCTCGCAGCCAAAATCACACATCGCAAGTTGCTGTGCGGGGTCCTGCAGGCCCCTCAGGCCTTCTTCGAGAGTACTCCTACTGGGCGGTTACTCAACCGCTTCAGCAAAGACATGGACGCTATTGACTCTCACATTCCAGAGAATATAGACATATGGATGCGCACTTTCTGTTTCACTCTGAATGTGCTGCTCATATGCTGTGCCCTCACCCCAATATTCCTCCTAGTCATAGCCCCGTTAACACTGTTCTATTGGTGGGTTCAGGTAAATAGGACTCAGTCTGCTAACTCATTAATACATGCATGTGAGTTCGGTGAGTGTGCTGTAACCTGCTCGCTGTGTGAGAGTGTACAAGCTGTTAACTACCTCTCCTCCATAGTCTGTCAGTACTTTGGTAGACGGTGTCCATACTTAGTGGGCATAGAGTAGGTATAGTTCTGATGGTAGTAGTGGGAGTGGTTCTGGTGTCCTATCTCGAGGGTTCACATGGAGTTCAGACACAGCCTGGCTCTGGCTGCAGGACCTGGCTGTTCTGATGATGGTCGCTGTAGCCTCGTTTCCATAGTGCCGGTACAGGAAGCAATCCACACCGTCCCCTTTTGGCGACCCAAAGCACTGAGGGTATTACCTTCCAAAACATTCTGGAACAGTTGGGACCTGGTGGCCCCACACTGTCACTGAATGACCAGCAGCACGTGGCAATGCCTAAATCGTATGAACCTTCTAACTGTTATTTAACAAAAGCGCAGATGCTCACTTACCAGTTAAGAAGAGCTGAAGAAGCAGTGTGAAACTTATATCCACCCCAAAACACATCCCGCCTCCAGTGCCGGGGCCTTTACAGTCTCAAAGTCAAAGTTTTATGCATAATAATAAATCCACATCCAGTCAGTCTGCTGTGTGCATAAAGATGTTTTCAAACAAGAGCGCATTAAGTTTCCCATAATCATCCTCTGTCCAGGTAACCATGTAGTAAAAGAGTAAAGCCCACCTATTGTAACAGTTCCAGGCCAAGGCGGCCCCAAGTGAACCATGGCAGTGGAAACGAGGTTTATGCTCCTGTGTGCCCTCTGCAGGCGGTGAACTCTACCACTATACAGTGTGTATTTGTGCTCTGCAGCCATCACTGGGTGATTCCACTGTACCGTTCTAGCTTGTTGTTAGAGACTAGAACAACCTCTAGAGGGCAGAGTTAAGCCTTTCAGGTGGAGCCAAAGTCTGCTTGTACTCCGAACAAAACTAGTATGAATAGTTCCGCCAAATGAAGTTTATTTGTTATAGTCTAGCCTTAATTTCTCCCCCAAACACCAGTACCAAAGATGAACAGCCTGGTTATTCTCACGAGAGGTGGTGCAGTCTGTGCAGTGCTCTGTATCTGTCACTAACAGCTCAGGCTCTGCTGCATGGCTCTCATCCTCACACCATCTTATCTCTGACACCAAGGTCATGGCTGGAATTTTATTGCTGATTTTATTTGGCTGTAACTAATCATTCTAATGAAAACCTGTAACCGCACTCTACATGTCACATCTACTTTCACTTTTCGATAACCGGTTGTGCTGACTGGCAGTCACAGGGTTTGTACATCCTTAACCTTCTGTAAAAGGTGCACTACTATTTCACTTTTCTCTGTCTCCGTGGAGATTGCTTTGCCTGGAGTGTTCTGCAGGTTGGGATTAAACCCGTCTTTCACTAAGGAGATGCAGTTAATGACATTAGGCTTAGACTTGCAGTAACAGAGTATTGTTTAGCAATAAAAACATCTGTAATTGACTAATGCAAGACAGATTTTGGAGCATTCCAGGCAGAGAAATAACATCTCCATGGAGACGAGCAGGCAGACTCCCAGTGCCCGGTGTATCCTAAAAGTACACAGTGTTATTATTAGACATTTAAAAGGCTTAGTAAAGCATGAACAAAGACTTTACTCATAATTAATAAAATAGTTTATCAAAAATGAATCAGGCATAGTTCGTAGTTAATGCCCTAACTCCTAAACTAAGCCTGAATTATTCTCAACAGAATTTGTTCATTGTGAATTAAGCCTTGTTTATGTTTTATTAAAGCTAGTTAAAGGTGCAGTATATAACTTTCTGGAAGTGGCATGTTGCCTGCATGATTCCCTGGAAATAGAAAGTTAAAAGCCTTCATGTCTATTCCGGCGATAGATACTGTGGAATATTATAGCCATTTCTATGGAAGCAAGGCCAGACTAAATAAGAGTCCGGGAGGACAGTAGGAAAAAAGCAAAATGAAGGATAAAAAGTGACATACTGTGGCTTTAACGCGTAGCTATTACAAAGTGGCAATGTGTTAGAATTACGCAAATTAAACTAAATACAATAGGAACAGTCAACAGCAGATCAAACCGTATGTGTGTTTCAAATTATGCTTGAAAACTGTGATCCGGGAAGCGATGTGCAAACCCTGCCCACCTCACTTCCAGCTCGTAATAACGTTTATAAGGAACACCACATTGTTGATCCTGGCTGGCATGTAGACTGTGCCACCCGCATAGCTCTGGCATCACATCAAGCGTGTTGTGGAGGCTGTGCAGGCGCTATCTAGCTTTCTGTTAGCGTGTGCATGGGCTGGCTGCATGCGTACTTGGCTGCTTCTGGAATACCTCTCTGGCTCATGTTCAGTTGTAATTCTGTTTTTGTCTCTCTCCCTGAAATCTTCTCCAGAGGTTTTATGTTGCAACATCGCGACAGCTAAAGCGCTTGGAGTCGGTCAGCCGCTCTCCCATTTTCTCCCATTTCTCGGAGACGGTGACGGGCTCCAGTGTAATCCGGGCCTACGGCAGACAGTCTGCCTTTGTGCTGATGAGCGATACCAAAGTGGACGAGAATCAAAAGAGTTACTACCCGGGTATAGTGTCCAACAGGTAGGTGGGTCCTTCCTCAGAGACCAGGAGGCACTGGTGGAAGGAAAGGCGCACAACACACACACACACACACACACACACACACACACACACACACACACACACACACACACACACACACACACACATAATTAAGACAGTTACAGATGAATAGGCTCTGTGCACAATAGTGCCCCATGACCTCACTGTTAGCATCACTACTTCCTGTCCAGTAGCCCTTTTTCATGGAGCAATCTGGTTGTGCAGAGCTTTTTACACGGTACAGTTCCAGTTTTGAGTCCTTTGTCCCCTTTCCCGCCAGATTTATTTGTTCCAGTTTTATGCAAGAAATCTTCTAAATTTTTTGACCAATCTGATCCCTGTCAACCTTGTCATTTGTTTAGATAAAACCCAGAAAAGCTGCTTAAAAATGACCAAAACACAAATAAAATGACTATACTGACTCACATTAGTTTTCATTAGTTTTCAAACAGTTTTGAACTCGTTTTGAACTCGTTTCACAATTTTATTAGTATGTCTATGAGGTTTTTGCCTGGTGGGGCTAAAATCTAATATTTAAAGATAAGAAAGGAGACAGAGAACATATTTTGAAGTGCAAAAGTGTTAAAGTAAAGACCACACAACTGTTTCTATATTTTACGCTTTGAGACACAGTGAGCTTGCCAGCATGATGTGCACAGAATCTATGATATCTACTTTTAGCATTATATTTGTGTTTCAGAGAATATCACTGTGCAGTTATTAAACAGGTTTGTCAGCAACAGCAGAGATTTATCCACCTTAAAACGCTGTTTCTCCTGGACAAATGGGGGATTACACTGATTTACACATTTTGATCCTCAATGCAAAAAGTGTAGCTCCTATTACCACTTATATAACTTATCATGAACAAATATTTGATGAAGAATGACTCAATAACTAATTCATTAAGGTGCCAACATTGTTTTCTCCAGCTGTAGAATCTTTTTGTGACAGGAAGGACAGCCTGCATACAAGCCTGAAAGAAAGTTGAAAGCTAAATACATTCTAGTCATACTGAAACTGTAACAAATCGGATTGTGCCATAAATTGCCATAAATTCTAAGAAAGAAAAGGAACAATAAAAAAAATCTAAATTTGCTTGACACTGATCATCATTTCAATCACATGGCCTAACTTTCCCATATTACATACAGCATAGTGTACTTTATGTTAGGGGTAACGTTCCTTTAAGGCCACGTTTAATGCTGAGGGTCTATTCCTATACAATTCTATAAATATAATGTGATCTTGCAAGTCGCAGATGTAGCCAAACACACATATTGAACATAGAGTTGAGACATTCTATCCCGTGTATCAACCTGGTTTGTCCAGCTGACTCCTCTTGTCTGTCTGCAGGTGGTTGGGAGTGAGGATCGAGTTCATTGGGAATTGCATCGTGCTGTTTGCTGCTCTGTTTGCGGTCGGCGGGAAGGCGAGCCTGAGCCCGGGTCTCGTGGGGCTGTCTGTGTCCTACGCGTTACAGGTGCACTAAATCTTTACTACGTACTTAAAGATGTGGGTCATTCTGTTGTCATTTGGACATTTTCAGTCAGATGAGCATGGGCCCATCCACCTCCTTCAACTCTAATTCACTTTATACTGAAAAAACAGCGGGTTTGATTGACAGCGTTGTTTGCGTTGTCTCCCGTAGGTCACCATGTCCCTGAACTGGATGGTGCGCATGACCTCTGACCTGGAGAACAACATAGTAGCAGTAGAAAGAGTGAAGGAGTACTCGGAAACTCAGACAGAGGTGAGTTTTCATTCAGGAATTCACACACGGTCACATACGGAGTGATGCCAAACAAAACCAAGCGCATGTCAGGTTTGGAAAGTTACAAATACTCCTGTTACTGTACTGTACTAGTCCCAGTCCACGGTTATCTCATCTCTGTTTCTTTCTAAAGTTTAAACCTGAGCCTCAGAATTCCCAGTCTTAACTTGAAAATTGACGTCTTGCCTGGACAATGACATCACAAGTTGAAATAGAGCATTTTGAACTTTGGAGATATAGACAGACCAATAATAAAGGGTTCCAAACAAAACTCCAGGTCTGTTCGTGAGGAGGGAACAACATTATAACATGACTTAGAGCTCACAAGAATCAATCCTGTGTAGTATAGGACCTTTCAACTGTTTCATTCATCTAATTTTGTATGAAAAACTAGAAGAACCTAGAATTTTAAAAAAGAAACTTGTAGCCTTAGTTTTTCCTTTTCATTTTAACTTAACCCTCACCAACTTTTTAGCCAAAAAAAAGAGTAAAACAAAAGCAAGTTTGTTTGTTTTTCCTTCTGGATGTTTCATTGCACTAAAAACTGTACTTTGTAACGTGAGCGGACTTGCGTCTCCACAAACCTGACTCTTATTTGGCCTAAAGGGCTCTTCCTGCTTGTTTCCATGGAAAAGCTGTTCTTTGGCTATAATTTTTTGCAGTATCCCATAGAACATATGTTTGCTTTTAACCTTCGACTTCCATGGAATCATGCAGGTTCCAATCCCGAAATGTATACTGTGTTACTAAAATTTGAATGAGTGATACATCCAGCAGTACTTTTAACTGGGTACACATTTCCAGTACTCTCCACTGCTACTTCTTATTAGATCCCCACCAGTGCCAGCCTATTGCACAACACATGTGTTCTGTACACAACGTTCTCCCATTAGCTGCTAGAGTCTTCAGTGAGGACATTTGTTTTGAGCACTTCTCCTAAGCCCGTCCCATGGGGCCGATAAACATTTGGCCGCTACACGTCAGAGAATGATAAACAAATTACGCTGTGCCTAATGAGTTGTTCAGGAGAGCCCTGTTTGTGTCCCCAGGCGCCGTGGGAGATCGAAGACAAGAAGCCGCCTCCTGATTGGCCGCTGCAGGGGAATGTGCAGTTCAAAGACTACAGCGTGAGATACAGAGAGGGACTGGACCTGGTGCTCAAGAACCTCAGCCTTAGCGTCAAAGGAGGGGAGAAGGTCTGCACTCTTTTACATCTCACTACAGCCACAAATGAGACTTCTGACAAACCTTACCTGAGCTTTAAGCAGCTCACAGTCTCCATACCTCAGGTTGTCTTTCACACTTATAGTACTCATAGATTTATTTTAACATTTCATTTTATAGCAACTTGAAAGTTAGCAACTGTTGCTTTGGGTCTAATTTAGAGGAACTGTGTGTAAGATTTAGATTTTCATAAACATGACCTAAAATAGATTTTACTGAAAACAACTGTAATGCTTCATTATAAAAACATCTGACATGATGGTCAAGTTATTTTTGTTCTAATTTGGTGTTTTGGTTCTAAAGGCTATTATCCAATCAGAAAGCAGAATGAGCCTCACGTGAATCTGTCATTTGTGTTGCCAGTTTTAATACTGAAATGGAGCTAGTTTAATCCTAAAATGTCTCTGATCTGAACAGTCACTCCCTAAAGCTCAGCTCCTGTAGTTAGTCCTGAGTCAGTGCTAGTGCAGCCTCTGCAGCTCAGGGAGGGAATTCTGGAGGGTCTGAGATTTCTGTAATGTATTTTGTCTTCTCTTCTCTTGGCTTTTATCAATTTCATTAACATGGGCAACACAGAAAACAGTCTTTCTTCCTCCAAAGCAGGTGCTTTTCCTTAGAGCAGACTGGCAGTGGAGCTCTGCTCTGCAGCAGCACTCGGGGGGTGAACATCTGACCTGTGTGTTTGTGCTGCAGATTGGAATAGTGGGTCGGACCGGAGCGGGGAAGTCCTCCATGACCCTGTGCCTGTTCCGCCTGCTGGAGGCAGCAGGAGGAGAGATCACCATCGACGACGTGAAGATAGCAGAGATCGGCCTGCACGACCTGCGCTCCAAACTCACGATCATCCCTCAGGTGCACTAGTGTTAGGGTTAGACGTTTTCATGAAAGGTTTTATGACTGTTTACGTTTTTAAAACTCTGAATGAGAACATGGAGTGAAGGAAGAGGGTGAATATCTCTTGATTTAGAATATCTACAGAATATCCACCCTTTGCTTTGATCGCTGCTTTGTACAATCTTGGCATTCCACTTGTGAACCCTGACACCCACAGCTGTGAAGTGAAACCAGCTCATCATGAAGCTCACTGAGAGACGGCCAAGTGTTTGCACTGTCCACAAAGCAAAGGGCGGATACTGAGGAGGATACTATATCAAATATGAAACATATTTAGAGTTTATTTTTGTTAGGTTTTTCTTCTCATTATTCACCACTGTGAGCTTTTAATCTCATAGTGGTGCCTAATGAGAAATTAACAGCAAATAAAATGTTAACCCATATTACACTATTTTCTGATCTATGTTATAATGTTTTATCATCACAGACAGACCTGGAGTTGTGTTTGAGTTCTTCTCAAATAGAAAACTCTCGGTTTCACCTTGTGATAATACAGGAAGTGCTTCTTTTTTTTTACATACATCTTCACTAGAATCATTTGGATCATTTTAGCCTTGGACATGCCAGACTGAGGTAAAAGTAAAATGTAGCTGTAAAGTAAACTACCTCTTCATAACATTACAAGGTGGAGCAGAGCATGTTCAGCTTTGTAGTTATTAAGACCGACTAATAATAAAGAGTTACCCAAACATTTGTGAATGAAACAAAACACAACTCCAGCTCCAGGTTTGTTTTTAAGGAGGTTTAACATGGCTTTAAGCTAAGTCATTTCAGATCTTTAACTAAAGCGATGTGTGTTTGTGTTGACCCAGGAGCCCGTGCTGTTCTCAGGGACTCTGCGCATGAACCTGGACCCCTTTGACAAATACAGTGATGAGGAGGTGTGGAAGGCTCTGGAGCACGCTCACCTCCACAAGTTTGTGAGCAACCAGCCCGCTCAGCTGCAGCTGGAGTGTGCCGAGGGCGGGGAGAACCTCAGGTGAGACCACAGACTCTATAAAGGAGTGGACTGAGGGAGTGTAACATCACCCACTGCGTCTGGCTCTAGTCAAATGAAGCTCATAGAGGCCGGCAGTTATAGGAGTCAATTTGGAGTTAGATATCAGGACTTAGGATTTTCTTTATGGGCAAAAAAGCAAAATAAAAACATCACGATTATGTAGAGCAGGTTAATATGAACATTTTCAAGCTCACTGCAGCTCTTACAGAAAGAGGGTTTTGGAAAAATCAATTGGAGTCAGAGGTGATGGAGCAGGAAGTGCACCGTGCTAGTTTCCTATTTGGAATGTGGCTGCTACCTCGTTAGATACATACTAGTTTGGAGAGCTTTTCCCACACAACCCCTTTTTAGTTGTTTTATCCATCAGCAATACATGTGTTTAATCAGCCAATGTGTATGTGTGTGTGTGTGTGTGTGTGCGTGTGCGTGTGCGCGTGTGTGTGTGTGTGTAGCGTGGGGCAGAGGCAGCTGGTGTGCTTGGCCCGCGCTCTCCTCAGGAAAACCCGCATCCTGATCCTGGACGAGGCCACGGCCGCCATCGACCTGGAGACGGACGACCTCATCCAGTCCACAATCCGCACACAGTTTGAAGAGTGCACCGTGTTCACCATCGCACATCGCCTCAACACCATCATGGACTACACCAGGTACACGCCTCGGTGCTCTGTGTGGTTGGATGGGGAGCACAGGGAGCCACAGTCTGGCACCAGTGGCAAAATAAATGAAGTTTTGTTGTTAGGCAAGACACTTGACCCACCTTGTCCAGTATGAATGTGGTGTATGACGGTGGCTGGAGGGGCTGGTGACAGAACATCCAGTGAATAATGATGTAAAGCTCTTTGGGTGTCTTGAAAGTAAAATTGTGAATTCCTTAATTAACATGTAGTGCCATACTCTAGAACTATAATAGAATCTGAAAGATGAAGCCAAGGTGGTGGTGTCTTGTTTTCAATGGCCTGTGCTCATTGGTGCATCGTGCCAAAAAAGATATGTGCTTCTGCGCTACTTCCTGAATACTGGTCCGTAAAACATGTGACATCAGAAACGTGCAATTCTGACCAATCAGAGCGAGAGCTGCTAGAGCTAGCACAGGCTCAGAGCGGGGCTAGGCTAACTCTTACGAAGCTGGTTTTTAGGCGCTTTGTTGATTTAAACATTTTTTACAGTTCATACTGTACAAATACAGAAGAATCCCGACAAAATCCTACCTTTTAGTGCCCTGTCAGCCAAAATTTTCTGTGCTAGAGCTCCTGGGAGCTGCAGTACCTACAGAGCCGAACATTCCAGTCAACCAGTCAAAGCAATAACATCTCCATAGAGACCAGCTACTTCGTGTCCCTTTCAAACCTGACATAAATGCTGCCACCATGTTCTGTCTTTGTAAACTTACATCTTTGTGTCCACACACTAACATGTGTAACATGTGGTTGTGTTTGCAGAGTGCTGGTGTTGGACAAGGGAACAATCGCAGAGTTTGACACTCCACCAAATCTCATATCTCAGAGAGGAATCTTTTACGGCATGGCCAAAGACGCTGGGCTGGCTCAGTAACACACCCTCCCCTCCCCAGACAGGACCAGACAGGCCCTGGGCTATGAGACCAAACTGAACCAAGTCACTACAGCAGGTCGTCCACTGGTCCCTGGGTGGGACTGTCACAATATTTAAACCGGACTTATACAATTTTTTCATATTATTAAATTAAAAAATGCACAGACCTTGTAGAATCAAGTCTAAGTGACACCGTTTTTGTTTGTCTTTATCGTTTGTGAAACAGGAAATAAGAGGTGCTCTGTTAGCATACTAGTTTATGAAGTTACCGTATTAGCACTTTTACAGTTTACAGATTTTGTGCAGATTTTTTTTACTGTTTGGGAGCACAACATATAATTCTATCAATACATTAGATCTTAATCATTACATGCTGAAAAATTGCTGAATGTAAAGTGTTTTCATCCTGCTAAACACATGATTCTGATTGAAGTAGTAAATATTGTGACATGCCTAACCCTGGTTTGTCTCTGGAGCTGCCAGAGAGACCTCCCTCCACAGAAAGTGACCCAGCCTCCGAGCCCAGGGCCCTGTACGTCCTCCTCTCTCCAGCTCGGACACTGGAGCTCCAGGAGTTCAGCTGTGGACTGATCCAGGCTCTAGTGACTTTACTGTGTCTGAACTCACACTAGGATTCCACACATCCACCACTGAGAGCCAAACGAGAGCAAGAGACATGTGCAAAGCCCATGTGATAAATAATAATAATTGATCGTTTCCCCTCATATTGCTTAAGTCACATTATACATTCTATTTTATTTTGGCTTTAATATTCATTTTCTTTACCATAAACAACAAAATGGTGACATTCCATTCTTTAAAAACTGAAAAGAACTTCAAACAACTGCAGTATGGATATTAGGGAGAATGTAGCTGGTTATTCTCTGCCATAACAAATATTTGCATTTTTCTTAAATCTCCATAGGAAAGACTAACAACAAAGATAAATACTCATGTACAAGTACAAAGGTATTTAGGGCAACTACTACACAATTTCTGATTTATAATTTGAAGTTCATGTAATGAAAGGAAATTAGAATCTGCTACTAAACATAAACCACAAAAAAACTAAATCATATCAGAAGGAGCAGTGAACACAAATGTTCAAATCATTTCAGAT
>KN489978.1:4811-28597 GCA_000787155.1 Scartelaos histophorus
CCACTAAACAGAACCAGGCTCCTGAAAATGTGCTTTTTTTAATCAATTCTGTGTTTTTCTTGAGTTTTCAAACAAGCTAAAAAACATATTTCTCAATATTTGCTCACATCTGCATCACTGGGTCTTAAAAATGTTCAGTTTAAACTCATTTTGTACGTTTTCTTGACTTCTCCGACCATCTTAAAACTTGTTTCTTGCCGTTTGGTCATGTCTGCATTGCGTCTCCATGGTAACCGATGGACATTTTGCCAATAGACATACATAAAAACAGTTAAATCTATCAGAAAATGACGTAAAAGTTGTGAAATTATATTGCAGCATGGACAAATCATTTTACTTGACAAGTTATCGTAAAATAAACTCCATCTAGATTAGAATAAAGCAGTCCCCAAATTAGTAAGTAGATAATAAATCGGAAAACAAGACGAATAACCTTTAAAATCTTGGCCAGATCAGAGAAATTTTCAGTGTGAGCATCAATAATACAAAGAGAAATTGCTGTCCGGTCATTAAAAAAAATCAAAAGAACAAAACAGTCGGAATATTCAAGGTGTTGCATTAATATTTCAGAGGTGGAATTAAAAATGCGCCATTGAACACGCCTTGAAAAATCTCCACCTGGGTTCAAGGATGCCTCCACGAACAATTTCCACTTTGAAAAGAAAAGGTTTGAATCACAAATGAATCAAATAAGTCCCGTTTGTACCGCGGAACCAGGTGCGCTGCTAAATGACGTCTAAATCATAAAAGCCAGTTGGAACGGCGCTTGTTGGATTATTGTGTCTGCGTTCTGGTAAAAGTACAGCTGAACACAAACCAAATAGAAGTTCATACTCATTAGGGGCCAACATTATGCAAAACTGACTTTTCCCAAAGCTTTTAAACCGTCTAATATTGGAATAAAAGCAAAGACAGACTTGCGAGTGTAATTTATGCATGTTTGAGAGGTCCTATTTCCTACAGAGATGCTCCTTTGTGTTTTTAAAGTGCACTCACCTCCAACAGACTCATTATTTCTTTTCTTTTTTTCACTTTTCATCAATGTGTAGTATTTTTTTCAGTGACGGTTAATAGAGTAGTGGAGTAAATCTGAGCACAAAAACTGAAAATAATGACCATATCAATCAATCAATTTTTATTTCAGACTCCGTTTCAGATTTCATAATAATTCCCCACATCCCTGTAGAACCTCTGACCTCCATATTCTGCATGTTTTTTGTACTTAAAGTGATACACTGATCATCTTAACTGATCATTTTTAAACTTCTTTAAAATGACTCTAAATCTAATCACATTAATTTTCTTTCTTTTTTGTCATATTTTCTGAACCGTTTTTAGTCCCACTTAAAATTTCATCTTTCTTGAATAGCTATTTCAATCATAATATTCAAACAAATATTGTCCGAGCGTGTCCCTTTTTTTCAAATCTCAATCTCATGTTCATATGACTCAGAACTTAGATGAACATCCCAACCATGTTTTAGAAAATAAAATAATTTTAAGGTTATTCTTGGTCGCACCACATAACATTTTTTAAGGTCGTAGCCAATTCATGTACTTAAAAACAATAAACTAAAAATGCTTAATATAGATGCTTAGCATAGATTTATGCAGATCTGACATTGTAAATATTTGAAAAAGTTCAACAGAAAATGTTTAAATTTACCTGTTCAAAATCCGTATGCGTCATTGACCCATGAGCAGTTCCTCCAGAGTTCAGTTCCTATAGGTGCTCCTCTACTGTGAACTGCAGTTTGGTCGCCTGCCATATACTGACAGGAAAAAGAAATACAAGTGAAAAAAACTAACAAATACAAAGATCAGCCTTTTACAGCCTGCAAACACAAGCACACACTTATAATAATGCTAAGATTTACATTTCTGAACATAGAAGTAGTCAGTAGGAGCTGACTTACCAAACAAGTTTCCCCAAACATGGAGAATACAGCAAAATACAACTCTTTGTACCGTATTTTTCAGGCTATAAAGTGCACCGGATTATAAGGCGCAGTATCAAATAATATGTCAGTTGTGTGACGGAGCGCCGGTAATGTCCCGTCACGCTCCGGCCGCGCGGCTTCTCTGGCAGAGAGCGCGCCTCTGCTGGCGGAGAGCGCGGAGCGCGCACAACACTGTCTCGTTTTGCGGAGCCCAGCTCCGGTAAACTGTTTCCCGCAGACTCACACTAACTGTTCCCAACACCCGGACTCTTTTCCCCGCGGGTGCTTCCGAGGGTGCACACTCGAAGCCTACGCGCCACAGTCTTACCTGTTACCGCAGTCATGCCGCTGCCGCCATCGCTTTCTGGTCCAGGGGCCAAACCGGGGCACTTCCTGGTTACACGTTAAATAGCGCATAGTGGCGCGCTAAAGGGGGTCACGTGACTGGACTAAACCATTACGGTTCATTCGTGTTTATTTTGTTTTCCTTAAGTTTATGGGGCTCATAAAAGATAACCATATGAGGGGTTATTGGAGTAATTGTTTCCATGTTGTGTGGTAATTTGTTTATGCCTATAAATATAGTTTTGTCTATGTTTTAACCTTAAAACCTTGTGATTGGTTAATTGGTTAGCCCAGGGGGTGGGGCTTAGGGATATATAAGGGGAGAGCGCAGCTCATTCAGTGTCTGTCATTAGCTTGACTCTGTAGGTGCTGGTTGACTGCTGCTTCTGTAAGTTTATCTTTAAATACTTTATTTTTGCACTGTTTCACTGTAAATATTGCACCTTGGGCTGTGGCAGAAATAAAAAAAAAAAAACACTTAAGTGAAGTTTTTTCGTCTGCGCCATAATTTTTGTTGTGTTTGTGAAACGAACCCGTGACAAGTTGTGTCATTGTCCACACATAAGGAGCATCGGATTATAAGGCGCAATAAGAGAAACAAAACGCGTGTCAGATAAATCAAACTTTATTCAGGTCATTTACAATAACTCTCAGTTGTAGCTAACACAAAAATACAAGTTTAACAGTTGGTGATTTGGGCATCAAACATGCCCGGATCCCTCTCAACATTGTTCAGTTTTAACACAAAAATACAAAACCTGAAATCTGCATGGTAATGGTGGCATTTTGGGTCCTTGTACAGCACACGGCAGAACTACCGGTATGTTGCACAGTCGCCCTATATGTGGCCAACATATTACTCCTCCTGACTCGCCCACTAATACGTTATTAGACTAATGTGGACAACATCAAATCGATTCGAGTTTAGTAAACACAACCAAAGGTCATACATAAGGCCACTGTTGATTTTTGAGAAAATGTAATGATGTTAGATGCACCTTATAGTCCGAAAAATACGGTAATCATAATCTTTCTCCTTTACTTACATATTGAGTCCTCTGATATAATAACTTAGGAAAACGGCAACGCTTTCTCAGACACGAATCCCATATCAACCCCCCACTCCGCCACAGTCAACAAACCCAGAGTAGTGCCGGTGTATTATATGTAGAGGCTATATTTCCATACAGTGCACCCTATTTGCTGAATAGCTGGGCGCGCTGGTCCATGCACAGATGAATGACACTACTTACAGTCTTCTCATTACGAGGCAGGCTTTTGGTTGGAGGGGTGTGGAGAGATGCCATTTATCATGCCAGACACCGACCGCCTTCTTATCAAACACGCTCTGTCCCGCGGCCGGTCCACCATCTCCAATGCTTCTGCACATTTACCCGTGCGCTTTATTTCTGCCATATCTCACGCGCTTATTGTACGCCGCGTATCCGGGTCTGGTTGAATATACGGCTCGGAGTCCACGTGAAGAACGGCGTGTACATGCATTTTTCATATATTTTGGTCGCCGCTTTACACGAGGTACATGGGAATAGCTCCCCTTGTGCACTAAAAAGTTTAAAGATTGGGCATTTCACTTCGAGGATGCACTAACTGGTATTAAATGGTTTATATTACATTATTTGTTATTAAAAACATACCTGGAATTGTGGTTCATTTCATTCACATGTTTAGCCAACACATCCTGCGTATTTAGGAGTTCTTCTCTCTATGAAAAACCACCTTGTGATGATACAGGAAGTGCTCCACAGTGTTTTTAAACTCCAGACACCTTCACTAAAACCATTTGGATCACGTCAGGTCTGGAAATGCCAATCTCTACTGACATAGTGGAGAGAGAAGCTTTTTCTCTTCTTCAGGAAAGTCTCTGCCATATTTGGTGTAGAAAACCTGTTTCATTGTTGTAAAAAGTAACCGCTGCTAACTGTAAAAAGGGTTCACATAGAGGAGAGATCGTAAGATTACTCAAACACGTACGGATTACATATGAAGCATCGGAATGAATGGCCTTTATTTGTCAACTGCTTCACATGTACTGGACATACAAAGCCATCGGGATTGGACCTGGCACACCATTCACACATTTCAGACACACAATACAAAATGACATGGGTAGAAAGGCCATGGGCTGGACCCGAAGATAGGTGCAAATAGGAATAAACACTGTAGCATAACATGATGGTAAAAGAAGGAGAAAAAAAAAAAAAAAAAAAAAAAAAGAAAACCACCCCCAGACCATAGTCCTATTGGGGCATAGTAGAGTGTGAGTACACAAAAACACCACTGCACATCAGCACAGGGTCAAAACACAATACAAACAATACAAATACACATTTCCACAGGACTAGCAACAGTGTGGGGGGCGATCAGTGGCCGCTCCAGGTACTGCAGCTCCAGCCCAGAAAGAATTCTCCCACAAAACACAAAACGCAGTTTGATTTTTGTGAAATCAAACTGCCTGTGTTTGGCTGACTGTAAACATTTTTTTTTTTTTTAAATCGTCATAGCGCCTAAAAGCTTTGTAAGAGTTAGCCTAGCCCCGCTCATGCAGCTCTCGCTCCTGTGACACAATTGGGCTTTTCTTTTCTGGGCAGCGTTGGGCCGAAAGTCAGGAAGTAAATGCGGAAATAAATTTGCGATCATGCACCAATGAGCAAAGGCCACTGAATACAATACGATGCCATCTTCCAGATTTTATTATAGTTCTATAGTGTGGAGTTAACCAAACATCCTGCAGTCAACAGCGCTGGATACAGCAGACCCGCCCCCCCCAGGCTGAGGGTGCAAAGCTGCGAGGGGTCTACAGGTGTGTTAATGATGAGGGAACATTTTAACAGGATATTTTAAAAACAAAATTTTACGTAAAACACTAATTTTAATTGAAATGACATTGTGCTTGTGAATCACACCTTACAACAAGAAGGTCCTGGGTTCCTTCTGTGTGGGATCTTTGTGTTTCCAGATCCTTCCAGTGCTGGTCCTGGATCGATCATGGACTCTTAGACAAGTTAATTGGAGAGTTAGCATTAGCAACACTGTAAAGTATGACAAATGTCAGCTGTTTTGGCAAATGGCAGCTACTCAACCACATGTTAGTAATTTCAAAGCCTTGTACAAAAATATGAATTAGCACCAAAATTAGTGTCATTGCCAAAAACCATTTAATGAACATTTGTTAAATTGGACATTTTGGTGGACGATTTGCACCATTTTTTTTTTCCATCAAGCACCACAGATCTTCCATAAATAGAAGTGAAATCCTCCAGGCCTAAACAATGACCGTTTGTTCCAGTATTCTTCAAACTGGGCTTCATTAAAATCAAACAGGAAACATAAATATTGAAACTAGGCTGTGAGGGTAACTTCTCTCCACACGTCACTCGAGGAAAGGCCCGTGGAACATTAATTCAAAACATGCACAGTAAGCTAATCTCCAGTTTCTGCGAGTCAAGATCTGAAAACGGCTCACTGCTCCTGCCAGATTGCTCATAGCTGGTTGAATAATTGTTTGAATGCATTTTGTTCTGTTCTTTTTGATGATCTGGTTTAACTGTCAACCAAAAATCGCCTCTATGTCCATAAATTTCCTCTTTACACTCCGACGTCATAATGTTTTCTCATCACAATCATACCTTACTTCACTCGCGCATGTTTAACACACAAATCCTTCAACCCCAGGTACGTTTTTGATGAGGAAACATTATAACACTTGAAAGTCCTTTTATGCTTGAAGAAAAACTACCCCTCCTCCGTACATGTCCACACCACGTCAATCTTCTCCTTTCTGACCTAAAGTAACTCAACCAACAAACTCAAATGTCAACATCCTTCAGAGAGTTGAACTTGGGTCTCATTCAGTGAAATCGAACCAGCGTGTTGTCTGCTGAACTGTGAATGAAGTCTGACGGAGGATAAGAAAAGGCTCAATTGAACAGCGGCGCGAGGGAGAGACTATAGAGCCGACAAGTGAGCGAGCTTATATGTTATCCTCTGATGCTGCCGTTGTAAGGAATCCACTCGTTCTAAGACGGCCCTCAAGGTAAAGGCTTGCAACATCGTCAATGAAATTACACAGAACCGAATGGAACTGCTTCAAGGATGTTGAATCAAGCTCCCGAGCGCTTTGTAAAAATGCTTGTTTATCTCCTGTTTAGTTTAGAAATGTCGCGATTGGACGGCCAAAACAAACCGGGCTGCAGATGGACTGATACGTGTATCAAACTACGATGGTTCTCACCAAAAGCGTCTGGAGAACATCGCGACGAATGTTTGAATCACAACTGCGGAAAAAGCAGAAAACTCAAACTTGTGCGACGATGTTCTAGTTTGTCTTCTTATGCACATTCTTGGGTTCTTTTTTAAGACAATACAGTAACGTGTATTTACCTTGTTGACATGTTTCGGTTTCAGTATTCGAAACTTCGTGGGTTCTTAAAAATAGAACCCAAGAAGTTCAACGTTTGTTACGTTCAGTTAAGAGAACCTACCCACGAATACATAAAGCGTATGGAGAAAGGTTAGTGTCTTTAACAAATTCACAAATACATGTCTTGGTCCAGAAACAAGTATAACGACCGACACGGATAAAGGACTTTAAACGAGTTAAATTACGGGTAGATAAACAAGTTCTACAGTTGACAAACCACCTTCCCAAGCCGTTTTCGCCAGTCAACCTGAAAATGACCTGGAACCTATCGACAAAACCACTACTACGCGCAAAAGGAGCACAAATTTGTCAACCATAATAAACCATATGCTCGACCTTCAGCTGATGTGATTGGCTTACACACATTTGTGCATCGAACGCTGTGAGGAAAGTCTCAAAAATCCACAAAGAAATGGAGGGGTAGTCACAAATCTGTACGGTGATTTGTAAATGCAGGTTCAACGGTTTGCAAAAACATTAAATGTTTTCTTTTGAGTCGAGAAATGTTTTATGAATGTTACGTTATTTGTAAGTCATCAATTATATGTCTGAACGTTGTTATATTTGTTTCTGTTACGTGGATTTGATAATAAAGACACTAACCTATCTCCATGCTTATCCTCTGCACATTTTTCCACTAACAAAATAGTTTGTATAGACGCTAAAATAGGCTGAAGTCCGTCTTTTGGGGTCACCACGTTTGTTTTGGTTCGTTTTGCTGCTTCACCTTTTACTTCGGTGCCGCAACATGATTAGTCGCCAACCACCTGTCGGGCCCTATCGAACCAGCGGAGGCCAAGATGGATTCTCCAAAGTTTGTGAACTGTGTAAAGTTAAGTCAAAACCACATAATAAAAAATAAAAAAAATAAAATAAAATAATTATAGCCAGTTAACATTTTAGCCTAAATATAGACAGAAATAAAAGCATGTTACATTTTAGTTGTATTTACTGAGCTGAAAAAATGTGATATAAAACAAAAAAAAAAAAACAGAATTCTGCAGAAACAACAAATGAAGCACTAAACTCTTATTTTACATGAGGTACAAGAGTTTATTTTTCTTCTGAAGGAATATATGACTGACTTTTGACAAATTAGCAGCTTAGCTTTGACAGTCCCAAGTAAAGATGAGTTGGAGCTTTTTGGTCTGGAACTTAAGCTTTAGATTTTTAGCTCTTGCTTTGAATTCCAGTCAAATCGGACGACATAAAGTGACTTTATATGATACATAAGAAGAATAACAGGCAAATTCATATGACTTAGACAAACTTTATCGATCCACAAGGGAAGTTACTTGGACACAATAGCTTGCACATTTCAATATATTATAATAACAAATATAAATAGTAATAACAAGAGCAATTCGAGATTTCTGATCTCCGCCAAGGACTGACGTGGACACAGAATCCAGTTCTAGATCCAGATCATCACCAAAATTTTACGGAGTCGTCCCTGCACCAAGATCTACCTCTGGTGACAATTTCATGAAGATCTGGCGAGTAGTTTCCGAGAAATCTCACGAAGATTGTATATCCAGATCCAGATTCCAGGTCTGGATTCATATCATCACCAAAATTTAATGGAGTCGTCCTTGGGCCAAGATCTACCTCTGGTAAATTTCATGAAGATCCATCCAGTACTTTCTGAGAAATCCTGTCCACAGACAAATAAATAAATAAACCGACCTGATCGCATAATCTCCTTGGTGGAGATAATAAATTCTAAATAAGTCTCAAAAATAATAAAGAAACTGGTGTCAGCTAAGGTATAATTATATAAATGCATATAAGCAAGAAAAATACAGTAAAATAGAAAAAGGTAATGCTGAAACTACCTAAAAATAGATCACAAAACACATTCAGGAAACAAAATCGCACCTTTTGTGTCTGAGAAGTTCCTTTCGGTGCTCTAAAACCGTCGGCGTCGCCATCACTTCGGTGTCAGTATTGAACGACTCATAATGTGTGTGGTCCCCGGGGGTTTTCGGAGCTTAATTTCTTGGAGGGAGCGCGGTGCAAATCCATAAACAAACCCGTAGCACGTCGGTCGGGCCTTTTGTCTACGGGCTGATTACTGTAGGTGGCCCCGGGAGATGCTGTAACAGATGAGAGGACCACACCGTGCATGCACAAGTGACAAGAAGGGACGCGTATGGATTTTCAATGAGCGCCCCAGCATGCAAATCCAGGGCTTAGGAAGTGTGCTACCTAACAAGGAAATGTCTCACTACCCAATGCTAACAGGCCCCTCTTTCGAATCAATAGCTCCTGCATTTAGATCAGACCGAGGCGACTCTTTGGTGGTGCGACCGTTTGGAAATTTTAGTGGTGAGATCAGCAGATAAAATGCATTGTTGTTTTTACTGGTTTGCGTAGGAGTAATTGGAGCATATTAAAGGGCAATTCACAGCGGGTTAAGAGTTATGGAGCCTTGGGATCATCTGAGGGAACAATAGTTGAATGATAGTTCTTCAAAACCAAGGTTGAGTATTACACAAAACTGACTCCTGTGAGCTTGAAGCCATGTTATAATGTTTTCCCTCTCAAAAACATAACTGGACTTGTTATTTGGACTTGTTTCTATACATATATCTATCTTCAAGGAGATGGTTTTATGGAACATACAGTCGTCCCTCGCTATATTGTGGTTCAGCTTTTGTGGCCGTGGTGTTTCGCAGTTTTTTTCTGTGTTTTTTTTACAGGGTATGAATGTGCATTGTGTTCTGCATCCTGATTGGCTAAGAGAGAAACTGCGCGTTGTGTTCTGCCCCCTGATTGGCTAAGAGAGAACCTGCGTGTTGTGTTCTGCCCCCTGATTGGCTAAGAGAGAAACTGCGCATTGTGTTCTGCGTCCTGATTGGCTAAGAGAGAACTTGTGCATTGTGTTCTGCCCCCTGATAGGCTAAGAGAGAACCTGCGCATTGTGTTCTGCATCCTGATTGGCTAAGGGAGAACCTGCGCATTGTGTTCTGCATCCTGATTGGCTAAGGGAGAACCTGCGTGTTGTGTTCTGCGTCCTGATTGGCTAAGGGAGAACCTGCGTGTTGTGTTCTGCGTCCTGATTGGCTAAGA
This sequence comes from Scartelaos histophorus, assembly GCA_000787155.1. Lineage (NCBI taxonomy): Eukaryota > Metazoa > Chordata > Actinopteri > Gobiiformes > Gobiidae > Scartelaos > Scartelaos histophorus. Next base: position 14,610 of record KN489978.1, read on the forward strand.
GAGAACCTGCGTGTCGTGTTCTGCGTCCTGATTGGCTAAGAGAGAAACTGCGCATCGTGTTCTGCGTTCTGATTGGCTAAGAGAGAACCTGCGCATTGTGTTCTGCATCCTGATTGGCTAAGAGAGAACCTGCGCGTCATGTTCTGCGTCCTGATTGGCTAAGGGAGAACCTGCGCGTCGTGTTCTGCGTCCTGATTGGCTAAGGGAGAACCTGCGCGTCGTGTTCTGCGTCCTGATTGGTTAAGGGACTGTAGACACTATCAGTCTCAGTACAGAACGTATTCAGCCAAATTTACATAAATATTCGATTGCTGGAAGCAGGACTCTGCAGAGCTGTATGTTTGCAGCAGGGAGGGACTGGGACCAAAAAACCCTGGACTTTCCTCCCACCATTCGGCCACAGTCAGACTTGGCGACCGGGGGCACAACTCGGCTGCTAGATCGAAACTGAGGATCACACAACTTGGCCGCGAAGAAGGAAATAGGAAAATAACATAACATAAGGACGACAGCAGAAGTAAGTTTTAACATGTTTTTACTTATTTCTTTTTAAATCTAGAGGTTTGAACGTTGACAGTGTTTAAACAAGAGAGAAATGTGAGAAAATGTTAATCTTGTCTGAGATAAGTGTACAGTGTGATGAGGGGTTTTACAGCCTTAAAACAAATATAATACCTGCACTTTGTTTGGACACATGCAGAACTATGTTACAACACAAGTGAGCGAATGTGTTAATTTGTATGTTTACAGACTAACTACTTTAGTTTCATAAAGGGTACAATTCAGGAAGACTTAAATGCCATACAACAATAGAGTGGAGCGTATTGTTGTAATATTGTCGTTTTACTGCTGTGTTCCAGGCAAAAAGCATGTACTGGAATTTTTTTTAAATCTGTCTGCGTACCATTTCTGTGTAAATATCTCAAATTACGATGTGGACAACAAGTGCGGCCTATATACTGTAATTTCTGGACTATCAAGCACACCTGAATATAAGCAGCATCAACAAAATTTTGACAAAATTTTAGAATTGTACATGTTTAAGCAGCACCTGAATATAAGCCGCAGGTGTCCACGTCTTCAAGAATGTTTTCAGGTTTAGGCGTCTGCTTTTATCGCCTCTGAAAGTGTTTGTCGTCTTTTTGAGTCAGTTCGTCGCTGCCGTCGCCTCCGTCTCGACTCACTGATGCAGAGTTTACAGCAGCAGCTCTACGTCCTTCTTCAGATCAGTCGCCTTTAACTTAAAGCTGCATCATCTGCGTTTCTTGGTGTGTTTTCCACGAGGAGGGTGTGTGCATGAAGCTCAAAATAACTGTTCAAAACCCAATCAAACGAGCGTCTTCCTCTGCACATCCCCCCGTCTCTCCCCGTCTCTACTGCACATGTCTCCTGCACAAAGAGACGCTGTCGGGTCTTGGATCTCGTCGGAGTCTCGTAGGATTTCAGCAGATTTCAGACTCTCCCGGGGGCAGATTATGGATCAGGTCTGAGTGGACATTCGGCGACTGAAGTTTGAGACGTTTCTTCTGGTCGTTTACGCCTCAGCTGCATTTAACGCACACGGGTAAGACGTGTCCCCCTCACTAATGTTCATTTAGCATCATCACTTATTTTATCACACGGGGATAAACTGTTTTAGTGCTGACAGCATCGCTCGCTAACGCTACTACTTCACTTAACCCTAGATCCGTGTGTTCACCGCACAGACAGCGGCGTTTTCTGCACTCAGGCTCCAAACAAATAATCCGTCCATATATTCGCCGCACCGTTGTATAAGCCGCAGGGTTCAAAGTGCAAGAAAAAAGTAGCGACTTATAGTCAAGAAATTACGGTATGTCAATTTTTTACTTTTAAAATTTTCTTGATGTGACTTAGGTGCGCTCAATAGTCCAGAAATTATGGCACGTGGTTTTACCTTTTTATCTCCATGGAATCTTGGAGGTGACGTTTCATCTATGTTAAGTTACGGACAATCACAGAAACATCCCCTTGCCTGGAGTCCAAACGGCCAAACACACCTTAGGACTCTTTTATCGTGACCACCCGCTCGTTTCTGTCCTCGTCGCCCTGAACCTGGGACTGGCGAGGCCTTTGGAGCATCCCCCTGAACCAGCGGCGCTCCCCCCAACATTACTCTTCCTTAAAGACACGACAGGGAGAAAAAACAAGGCAAAACACAGGACTCCCCGCGCCCCATTCATCATGATCAGGGGTTGAGCTTTGACTAGCGCCGCGCTCTAGCCTCGCCGCTGTAGCCGGACATTCCTCAACGTGGGGGTGGTAGGTACGCTTTGTTTACAGGAGATCCGGTGGAAAGGAGGAGGCGCTGGAGATGTGTTTGGACTGGATAAAAATGGTGCTTAATCATTTCTGGCCTTTGTCATCGGTTTTGGTCCGAGGATGTAGGAGACTGGAGGTCATCTCGGTTTTCGCTTAAGGATTAAACAGGAAGTAGAAAGGCTGCGGAGGCATAAACGGTGTCGGGAGCAAGAAAGAACAACAAAAATGGCCGACATGGTTTCTCACATTAAGGAAATGTTGGTCATTAATGTGAATTTACTAAGCTGTGATACTGTAATAAAAATTTTAAAATATGCAGTCAAATAAACAACTTAAAGGGCTTTTGATATGCTAATTTATGTTATAATGTTGTGTTTTGTTTCATATCCACGAGGAAAGAAGGAACAACAACACATTAAAATAAATAACACAAGTAATAATAAATTGTGTATAAACTATAACAATATGATTATTATTACGTTATATCCCAAATACCAGTGAGCAAATATTCCATTTCCTATTGTGCAATTCGATTTTCTAGAATTTGGGAATTTGGGAATTATGTTTTTTAAAGTATTCTAAGTCTTAAAAATTAAAATCTTTATAACAAAAATAAATCTATTAGGAAAAAGTGTGAATTTCCCCTTAAAAATGCACAGCATGATGTTTCTGAGGGAAATTTCAAAATAAATTCCCACTGATTGTACTCGGGATCAAACAGAAATCCAAAACTTGGCAACATAAAAAGCAAAAATAAAACAGGTCTGTATTTTCACAGTTCATTCATTTTCTTTTATTTTGTTTCACACACAAATCCTGCATATTTAGGCTGAGTTCTCCTCTTAAATAAAGAACATTTATTCTACATCTATTCCACTTTGTGATGTCATGTGGTAATACAGAAGCTCCATAGTGTTTTTAAACTCCATACACCTTCCCGAGAATTATTTGGATAATTTCAACCCGAGAATTGGAAAACAACTGAACAAAAGGTTAAATGTACCGTATTTTTCGGGAAGCGATCTGATTGGTCAGAATTAGCCTCATCAGGACCTCAAACCCCGCCTACAGATGAGAACGGCCAATAGGAAAGAGCCTCCGTCCTCCTCACTCACTCACTCACTCAGGATCGATTGCTTCTGTCTTGACATCTTGGATCTTTGCTGCGAAATTTTTCCCTGCGAATTTTACACTCTGAATTTTAACTGTTGAATTTAAGGACTTGAAAATATTTGGGTTGAAGGTGAAAGTTTTATTTTGAATTTGAAACACTCTGAAAATGTGCACTTAAAATTTCAGCAACTAGAATTCTGAATAAAAAGAATTCAAAAATCTTTTTCAGAGTTACAAAAATTCAAAGTCAGAAATCCAACGGCGATTAAAATAGAAAATCTAACGAAACAAATTCCATATTCTGTAGTTTTTAGGCCATGTTATATGTTGTTACCTCTTCAAAAACAGATCTGGAATTGTGTTTGGTGACATTTTTATTTTGAATTTGAAACATATTGCAAAAGCGCACTTAAAATTTCAGTAACTAAAATTCAAAATAAAAAGAATTCAAACAAACAATTCAAACAATTCAAACAAATTTTTTTCAGAGTTACAAAAATCCAATGGCGTTTAAAATAGAAAATCTGACGAAACAAATTCCATATTCTATATTACGCAAAATGGATTTTTGGGAGTTTTTAGGCCACATTATATGTTGTTACCTCTTCAAAAACAGTTTTAATTTTGGATTTGAAACATATTGCTAAAGTACACTTACAATTTCAGCAACTAAAATTCAGAATAAAAATAATTCAAACATCTTTTTTCAGATTTGGGAAATTCAGCGGTGTTTAAAATGCGAAATCTGATGGAACAATTTTTTTTTTTTCGTAATAGAGCCATAAAACCTTAAATGACCAACAGTTGTGGGCGCATTTTTTTGTACGAAAACAGCGATCCGAGAGGGCAAAGTGGCTCGGTTTGAAATATCAGCGCCGCCATGTTAACATATGTTCTGCCCTTGTTTTTTCTGCTGAAGAACACGGTATTTTTCTGCTCGCTCGTACCCGAACTAGTGCAGTCTGTTATTACACACAAGTCAATAGGGAGCAGTTAAATGTTAAAGTTGTAATTGTATTGTCCCTGGAATGAAAAGTCGATAGAATCTGACTCGAGCGCTTATGTCAACGAGAGGCCACTGTAATTTAAAAGCTTTTGAATGTTATTGATTCGCGTGTAGGTCCGGAGGGTCCCGATGACAAGCTAAGGTGTTGATGAAAGAGGATGAGCGGCTCCGGCTTCAGGCGTATTACACTGGACAGAATCGGCCGGTTTGTGCTGGAGAGATGGTCGTTTTACTCCCCGTGTTACTGTAAAACGAATGTGCGACAAACGAGGTGTTCAAAATTCGGGATATCAAAGATGCTCTTCGAGACGTTTCCAGTGGTTTGTCTTTAAGGAAATATTATTGTTTTACGTTGAATGTTCAGCGGATTTTTATAGATTAAACGTATTTATCGCAGGGGAGACGAGCAGGTTACAGCACTGCGCTACATTACAGGTCAGATCTGTGGAGAGTCGCCCCGATTTACACAAGAAATTACTGTATTTTTGAGCAACTGCTAACACTACTACTTTAATTAACTAATTAATTAATTAACTATTAATTACAACAACTACTACCACTACTACTGCTACTACTACTGCTACTACTTACACTACTACTACTATTACTAGTATACTACTACTTCCACTAACACCACCACCAGCACTACCACCTACTACTACTGCTAGCACTAATACTACTACTATCAACTACTAACTACTAACACTACTACTATACTACTACTGCTACTACACTACTACTTCCACTAACATCACCACCAGCACTACCACCTACTACTACCACTACTACTATCAACTACTAGCTACTAACACTACTACTATACTACTACTGCTAATACTTACATTACTACTGCCACTACTACTATACTACTACAACTACTATACTACTACTTCCACTAGCACTACTACCACCAACTACTAGCTAATAACACTACTACTATACTACTTCTACTAACAGTACTACTAGCGTAAACTCTACTACTACACACTACTTGCTAATAACACTACTGCGACCAACTACTAGCACTAACACTGCTAACTAGCGCCCCCTCCCTCGGCTCACAGTCCTCACAGTGCACTTTGGCAAATGAATCCTTCCTTTAAGTGATGAAGCAGTTCTTTTTTATATTAGTTTGTGTTGTAGTTCAAATACATTTGATACAAACACATACAGACTGTGCACATAATAAATGCACATTTTAGGGTTTTGTCTGTTTGTCTGCTGTAAGAGATTGGTGGTTTTTCAGTGTGCAAATGTTTTGGCCCTCAGAGAAAGACCCCTGGACCAAAACACAACAACAGGGAAAACAATAGAGTCAAATACAAATATAAATATAAAACATTAAATATAAAACTATATAAACACAGATTATAAAAAAAAGAATAAGTCATGTCTACTCCAAGCCACTTTAACACCAGGATTTGATCAAAACAGAACGAGAACCAAAACAGGTCTAAAACAAGACTAATCAGGTCTAATCTAGGTCTGAAACCAGGACTAGATCATGAGCAGAACAGGTCTAAATGAGGACAAAACCAGGTCTAAACCAAGTCTTAGCACTCTCCTCCTCCTCCCCACCTTCACTTATGGCCCTTCCCAAACATTTAAAGCCTTTTCAGATCAGGAATCAAGATGGCTCCTCTCACAACCCCTCTGCTTGTTCATCAGAGGCTCGTTGGGTCGCCCTTCTGCCTGATGCAAACTTTGGTTTCAAATTGAAAAAAAAAATTGAATAAGTGCACTGGAAGAACTACAGATAATGAAAAGAGTGGATGGCAGAAAACATAAAAACACAAACTTTTTCAAAGAGATAGTGGAAAAGGTTTGAACAAGGACAGTGCACAGATCAAAAACACCTGGAAACAGTTGAAGCAGGAAACAACAAAGATAAAGCACATAACAGCAGAAGCGATAAGAAAAAGCTAAAATAAAAAATAAATCAATAAATGTGTTCCCCCGTCCAGCCAGAACCCTTCCTGAGCCCCAGATGCTGAACAGAATTAAATAAAGCTGATTTAATGTGTTTTCCCTGTAAACCTTAATTCAGAATTATTTCTCTGTAAACTTGGAGGAGAATAATTTTTAAATCTTTTGGAGGTCATTATCTGAGTATGTTTCCTTCAAAGTGGAGCTAAAATAATCAACCTCCACACTCCCTAGTCATATACAGAACTTCTCAGCACGGCTAAAGTTTTGATGTTTTCAATCATATGCACAGACTTTAGTGGTTTAGTCATTACAGGCGATTTAATGTACATGTGGATAATGTGTGTGAGAAAAATGCAAAAGAGCTCAGTGCTGGTCTTGAAAGAGGGCACCACCAGCAGAGGGCGCACTCTGGACCTGCCCATGACAAAGACTCACCAGCAGAGGGCGCACTCTGAGTGAGTCCCACACAGGAGGGAGGGACTCACCATTATGTGCACCTGGTTGTGGGTGTGGCCCAGCACCTTTAAATGCTGCTGGAGGCTGCACCAGACTCTCTTCTCTCATCGTGCAGCCACAACTTTGTGCACCTTATTTTTAATTAATCTCTATTGTTGTGCTCTTTTTAAACGTGTGTGGACTTCGTCTTCTCTGAATCTTGTGCCGGTTCATGGCAGAAGTGACACACTTTGACATTGCTTCATGCTCTAATGATAATGTGTTGAACTCTGTGACTTTGAGTGTTTTGAATGTTCTGGACACCATTGCCCCTTATGAAGGTTAAAATGATTAAGGATAAGCAAAAAGCTCCGTGGAGGAATGATGACTCGGTCAGGGCACAGAAAAGAGAGCGCCTGAAGGCTGAGCCGAAATGTCACAAGTCAAACCTTCAGGTTCATGAGATTTACAGAGAAAAGATGTGTATGTGGAACCACAGTTTGGGTAGAACAAGAGGGAGGTACTTTTCAGACATTATTGGAAATTGCAGTGACAACTTGCAACAGTGAACAGATTAATAAATGAAAATTCATTTCCAGTTTGCAGTATTCTTTAATAACAAGGTTCAGGGCATCAAAAATCCCATCACTTCCACAATGCAAATAACAAGCCTGCAGCTGCAGAGGCACTTGATTCACTTTGCAACTGTAACTGACAAAACTGTTTTAGAGATCGTTCATCCAGCCTTGATGTGATAGCCATGAGTCTATCTTTAACTTTGTGAATGAGTGGTGAAAGCAAAACTGTTAACATGTCACTTCAATCTGGAACATTCCCAAAAGCTTTGAAAGCTGCGGCCATTAAGCCTCTCCTAAAGAAAAGTCGTCTTGTCAGGACAGGAGCAGAGTGGACAGGAGCAGAATGGACAGGAGCAGAATGGACAGGAGCAGAGTGGACAGGAGCAGGATGGACAGGAGCAGGATGGACAGGAGCAGGATGGACAGGAGCAGAATGGACAGGAGCAGGATGGACAGGAGTGTGGACAGATGCATGTGAGATACGTTAAGCTGCTCCTGAGGTTGGTGGGACAGGAGTTGTGTTGTATCTGTGACCTCTGGACCTCTGGACCTCTGGACCTCGGCGGGCTCAGGGTCCTGTGGTCGTACTCCGGCCAGCAGGAGGCGCAGTACGTTCTTGAGTCCAGGGGGCAGCACCAGGACCTGAGCGAGCGCTGAGTGCAGGAAACGCCTCTCTGCTCTTCACCTCAACATGTCCGATCCTGGAGCTGCACACAAACCCCACCGTCCCCATGATCCTCATGCCAACGGGGAACACGATAGAGCCAAGAGTCCGACAGAGTCCGACAGAGTCCGACAGAGTCCGACAGAATACGACAGGGCGCTCTTTGATTTTTGACACCTCTTTTGTCTCTTTAATGATATTTTTAATGTCCATTTTATATTATCATTATATTTGTGATGATTTGATTATAGCTTTTTCTAGGCCTAATTATATGTTGGTGGTTATTAAATGAATTACTTTAATACTTTAACATATAAAATAGAAGTGAGAGGTCCCTGCAGTGTGCTGGTGATGCCCCTGGTGGATGGAGTGCATCATTACAACAGGTGAGCAGTTACTACACTGAGTGTGGTACAGATGGACGTAGTGGAATCAGCCCATTATTCTCGGCATGTTTGGGCCCGACCGAAATGATGTTAAACAAGCACTTGGAGAGTTACTTTGAATCCCAAAGCACAGAGCTAAGCCCAACTAAAGAGGAGCACATCCTGCTGATGGAATAAGGTGAGCGCACAATCCCTGGTGTGACGGCTGGAATCCACTTTACACTGCTCACTTTTACAAATTTGAGATGACGACGTGTGGAAAGGCTTGTCGTCCTTGGAACAAGGCCAATACTACCGGATTCATGATTAGATAGAACTAGAGAACGCATGTTTGGAGTTGAAATTATATTTACCTTTTCCTATTGCTGAAGACGCCACTGTGCATGAAGGGTTTGGTACGTCGAGTGCAGCCGAACAATGTGACTACAAAGGACCGATGCAGACGAATTTGGTCATTTTATGAATGAAGAGGTTACGTGGGGCGTTACATGTCACTGCAGATGAAGCTGCGTGACGTGCAGTTTGCCCAAGGCACAGTGAGTCGGCCAAGCAGAAACTATAGGAAACATGGACTGTATGAGAAACTGTACATGTCTCTGAATGGACAGGAGTAGAAGGCATTCATCTCACACCAGAACACACTGTGAAGCTCAGCGTGGTGAACACACCTACACCACCGGCCCAAACAGCACCACACATGCACTGGCTTTCCAGATCATTTCTTAGTTAATTACATTTATGATCTAATTCCCAGCCAATAAAGGCTGATTGAAAGTCTAGAACTATTTTGGACGTCTGTCGTCTGATCTGAAAAGCTATGTAGAATCTGTCACTGTTCTGGTGAAACTTATGTCACTAACGTGTCTCCTTGGAGATGTCATTGCTTTTCCTGAAATATGCCACAGAAAGGCTATGGACCTATCCATCTGCATGGAGATCAGCTGGTAGTGCCACCCATACACTTTCATACATGTGAAATTACCAATCTCTGCCAGTTGCTCCAACTCGATTACTTGGCTCCATCCACAGCTTCCATCACAAACAAATGAAGAATGAAGAAAACCCCCGTATTACAGTATATGTGATGTTTATTTCAGGATATTTCTGTCATTTGTTCCTGTCATTTACCTGATCTCCTCAACAGTAACTTGGAGGTTTACCAGAACCACACAGGTTCAGAAATCTCGTCTGACGTGTTAGTTAGACTCTAAAATAAAACAGTGACTTTTATCAAGACTCAGACCTCCTGTTCATGTGGTCAGCAGTTTGGCAGCTGACACCATCTTGATTATTCGTGATTCTTGATTTTGGTCTTAAAATGTTCATATTAACCCGCCCTGCATAATCCTGGTGTTTTTTATTTCGCCATTTTGTCCATAAACATCCTATTCACAATATGGAGCTGACTACAGGTTAGATCTAAAGTTAATTTGATTCTCAGAGTAGGATTTTTATTTCCAGATATAAACACCTGTAATCAAATAAATGCCCGGTAGATCTATTTAATGTCATTGTGGGACATTCAAGGCGAAGCAATATCTCCATCTCGATGACAAGCCGGTAACCAGAGGAAAAAAATCACCTTTAATGATGTGTAGAATAGATTATACAGTCAATTTGGCCCCTCTGTCAGTCTATCTTAATCTATAGGGAGGTGGGCACGGATCTCATTACGTTTCAGAACATAATTATTCCGACGTGGATGGACTGAGAAACGCCGGTGCCTTCGAGAGCCGAGCAGTGTGCCTACATATCTACGCTACGTATTTTTAGAGGTTCCCAATCAGCAGTGTATGCATGTGTTTGGGAGCCAGATAGCCCGAAGCTAACTCACAGTAGCCAAGGCAAGACATGCGCAGTGCAGCCCGTCCGGCCACATGGGGACTGATCTATAAGACCTTCTCTGTGTGGGGTTTGGATGCAGCTTTCTGTTCTTCTGACACATTTGACAAGACAGAGCAAAATATAACACAGCGCTGAGATGTCTTGGATGTGTTTTGTTTGTGAGAAATACAAAAATTTGGTTGGATTTTAGTAATGTTGAGGTTGTTTCGGGTTCAGCGGGTGTATTAACATGGACTTGGATAACTAGAAAAACCAGATACAACAGTAATGAGATCATACAACACTTAGTAAATAACAAAATCTGCTAAAACCTCGAATTTTGATGTTCTAAACTGTGATTCTTATATTAGTCATGTTACGGACTTTTACGCAGTTCTTCTGGACACGCATAAAATGTTTTACGAAATGTAAAAACTCAAATTTAATCGCAATGTGTATTTTTACCAAATGTTTCAGCCCTGATGCACAAAATAAATGTGATTATCCAAAGCACCAGGTGACAGGTGGGTTTATCAATGAGGTTTTGAGTAACTGTCGTATTTGGAAGACTTTATTTTTAGAATGTTTCCTTGTCAAAGCTGCACAAATCAGAGAGAAATGGGTTTGTTGCTCATGTGAGATGTTTACATTTCAGGAATCTGGTTATTCCTGAAAACAGCGGCGTGGGAGGATAATAGAGGGTTGGTTTACTGCCGTTTAGAGGAAGTAAAAAATACTGCCTCTGCTGTTGAAATGCTTTAGCCCAGAGGTAAACTCTAGTTGGGACTGATGTGTGGACCTAATTTGACAACGTCACATCAGCACAATCAATCCTGGAGAGCGTGGAGAAATGGAGAGTGTGGTATAATGGAGAGTGGTATAATGGGGACGGCACTGGGTGACTGGGTGGAAGGACATTTGGGATTTTTTAAATGGACTGTAAAGCACTTTGTGTCACATTTTCTGTGAGGAAAGTGATTTATAAATAAAGTTGGACTGCTCAGAACTTGCTCGTATGTTCTGCGTATTGTGGCTTGTCAAAACCTCGTCAGACGTCAGAAGCTCAGCAGGTAATACTGGGTTAATACTGATGTGAGACCGTTGGGAATATCAAGTGCCACAGGGGGCGCCAGTGGCAAAAACTGTCCTTGTGTCCTTAAACAAGACACTCACATTGCTCATTATAAGTGTGGCCTGTGCTGTGTGAGTGTCGGGAGTGGTCCAGTGGTCAGAGAGGCCAGTGGTCCAAATTGGCAGACATGCTTCTGTTAGTCTGCCCCAGGGCAGCTGTGGCTACACCTGTGGCTTATCACCACCAGGTGTGGAGTGAATATATATAATGATGTGTAAAAAAGTGTCATATAAATCATGCATTTGTATTACTACAGGACACATCTTTAACCTTAGGGTCACTGGTTTACGGAGTTGGACTTTGGTACCTTGAAATCACTTTTTTAATTGTGATGGGTAAAAAATGCATAATATTAAAAGCAGCAATGGTATATGACATAATAAGACTTTGTAAATTTGTATAAAGATAGAAAGAAGAAATACTGTCAAATCTTTTCTTTTTTTCAGTAGAACTCACAAATCAATTAAGTATCTAAATTGTAAATCCCTGGGCTTAATTTAGGGGAACTAAATCTCTGAATACACAACATGTTACAGTTATGATGTTCTGAGTCTCGGTGTAAAATCCTCTGTCAGGTCTTAATCCAGTGTAGCTGCTGTTCCCTGGAGAGCCCAAACCGCTCTGAACCAGCTCTTGAACTCTTCACTATACTTCAAGGAGATAGATCGTCCGCCTCTGGTTTTCTGAAGCGATAACAAAGCAGAAATTTGTCTTTCAAAATTAGCTCTGGTGCCGTGAAATAACCGCGCTGGATCCCCTTTCGATGCCTATCTCCCATATTTCTTTCGCGGTGCCAGATAGCTATTATCATAAGAAATATATATATACGTGTCCCGTGCTGCAAAGCCTGGGATGACTAATGCCGTACTGCGGAAAAACAAGCTCTAAAATATTCATGTGCTTTGCTTTTCCCCATTACAACAGGAAGAAAGTCAACTCTCAAATGTACTTTTAATTAAAGCGCTTTACAAGAGAGGCATTATTAATGGGCCCTTGTGATCGCAGAGGAATTGCTCGAGCCGTGGGCAGAGTAAAGTAAATGCGACTTGGCAGGCTTCCTCGGCACAAAGGAAATAAAGACGTTTTGGTTTAGTTAATAAGCTTTTAATGTGGTTGCAGTCTTGTTTCTTTTTTTTTTATTTCGAGTGATGCAGGTGCACGCTGGAGTGGGGAGAGGGATCGCGAGATTGGATGGTGAAAGTTGGTGTAAAAGATTGGCTGATGATGAAGAAGAGTTTATTGGGCTCATGTGGAGGTGCAAACGTTGACGGTGACATATTTAACAACATCTGAAGCGATCTGATGAGTAAAAAGTCATATAATTAGTATTTTATCTGTGCATTTTCTTCATGGAGATGCTTTCAGTTTGGCTTTAAAACTCTCTAACTTTATTGAGACCGAACCAGACCAAGTTACAGGTCAGATCTGTGGAGAGGCGACCCCACTGACAGTCAGAACACCTGTTTTTCTAGTCATTTTTGAGCTAATAATTAATGATATATTGTGGAACATTCAAAGCAGAGCAATTGCATATCCATTCACAGCAAAAAGTGTTAAAATTGACTCAATTTGAACATTTCAGTCCAATCTACTCTAGACTTAATTTAACATGTTTGGAAATGTTAATTAAGTAACACTGGACCAAAAGTTTCTGTTTAACCCCAAAATCAAGAGTTATATTAAGAGTTATACCCCCAACCAAAAAGTTACATAGTGCAAATATTAGCATATTAGCATATTAGGTATATTAGCATGCATTACAAGTACTAACAGTTTAAAAGTACTAATTACATTTAATGCATTTTACTGTCACTCCAAAGAATGACGACGAGATCCAGAGGTGGAAAAAGTTCAGGAAATTTGCTGCAAATCTTAGCATGCATTACAAGTACTAACAATTTAAAAGTGCTAATTACATTTAATGCATTTTACTGTCATTTTAGATCAGTTTTAGTGCACTATTAGATTAATTTAAAATGTTTAAAGTGAAACTGTGATATTAATATAGCTACGTACAGTTACAAGGGCAGAATTGTATTAATTTACAACAACTACTATGTTTGAAAAGCATATCAAAAAAGTACAATTATCAACTAAATCTACTCGATTACAGTAGCGTGAGTACATGTAAATGATGTATTTTGTGTTTGATTTATCCGCAGGTGATGTAAAGAAAATGGCGTTTTCTTTGCAGTGACATGACATCACAAAGTGGAACCAAGTGTTTATTGTTTGAGAGAATAACTCATTTAAATGTGCAGGATTTGTGTGTTTAACATGTGCGAATGGAAAAAAAAACAAAAAACACAAAACATAACTCCAGGTTTGTTTGATGAGGAAACATTATAGCACATATACTGAAACTATTGAAGTACATGTTTTAAAATGTACTTTAAGAGTAAAAAGTAAAAATTTTTGCTAAGATTTTTTGAACAATTAAAGCATCAAATGTGGTGATTTTGTTATTTTTACGGTTGGTTCCTCGCATTTTCTAGCGTTTTTTACTCAAAGTTGCATAACCTCAAATGAAATGTGCTAAAAGTACCGCAAGTCTCGACTTTTTCAAACCATGAAGAAACGTACTTTTTGCATTTCAGTTCAGATTTAAGACGTGGTAGAGTAGAAAGTACAGATATCTGCT
>KN489982.1:1336-18060 GCA_000787155.1 Scartelaos histophorus
TTATTCTTAGAGATTTTAAATTGATGTGACTTTTTTTTTTTGCTAAATTGAGTGCTCCAAGAGAAATATAAGCTTTACGATTCCAATGATGAGATGAATTATTGCAGATTTGACATTTTCTTGAAGATCTCTTAGTTAATTGGTCCTGATCTTGACGATGGTTCTCCTGATTCTTCTGGTTCTCATGGTTCTCCTGGTTCTTCTGGTCCTTCTGGTTCTTCTGGTTCCTCCTGGTTCTTCTGGTCCTCCTGATTCTTCTGGTCCTCCTGGTTCTTCTGGTGTTCCTGGTTCTTCTGGTTCTTTTGGTTCTCCTGGTTCTCCTGGTTCTTCTGATGCTCCTGGTTCTTCTGGTCCTCCTGATTCTTCTGGTCCTCCTGGTTCTTCTGGTGTTCCTGGTTCTTCTGGTTCTTTTGGTTCTCCTGGTTCTCCTGGTTCTTCTGATGCTCCTGGTTCTTCTGGTCCTCCTGATTCTTCTGGTCCTCCTGGTTCTTCTGGTGTTCCTGGTTCTTCTGGTTCTTTTGGTTCTCCTGGTTCTCCTGGTTCTTCTGATGCTCCTGATTCTTCTGGTTCTCCTGGTTCTTCTGGTCCTCCTGGTTCTTCTGGTGCTCCTGGTTCTTCTGGCTCTCCTGGTTCTCCTGGTTCTTCTGGTGCTCCTGGTTCTTCTGGTCCTCCTGGTTCTTTTGGTTCTCCTGGTTCTTCTGGTCCTCCTGGTTCTCCTGGTTCTCCTGGTTCTCCTGGTTCTTCTAGTCCTCCATTTCTCTGACCTCTCTACAGTCTCCAGCTTTCCCCTAGCAGCTGTTTTTCCTTCCCTTTTGTTTCAATTTGAACTCGAGCCGTGGTAACCTGCTTAGGCCCGTGGCAGGAAGTTCTGCCTGCAGAGAGAAGATGAAACAAAACACTGTTACGCCATTACCCAATAACGCAGGAGGGGGTGGGTTGTTTCTAGGTGGCGGAAAATACGTTTTTTGCTGAACTGGCAGGGGGGAGTTGGAGGCGAAAAAATAACAGTCTTTCATTTAAAGGACCCATATTACACTCTTTTCTGATCAATGTTACAATGTTCCTTATCACAAACAGACCTGCCGATCTTTACTGAACTGAAACTAAAAGGACTTGTTAACTTGAAAACTACCACTGTATGATTATTAGGTTCTTTTTTGAGACCAAGATGGAAGACGATCGCAGCTGTGTGAGAGTAAAACGAGCTCACGGGACGATAAACTAGGACATGGGGGCTTATTTACTCTCACACCCCTGCGATACTGTCCTTAGGAAGTGGGACTGCAAACCTGTATTAGAATTAGTGACATGACGTGTGTCCAATTGCAATTTCTTCAGTTAAAAAGGTTCAAATTTCATAATAATTCCCCACATACCTGTAGTACCTCTGACCAAATCATTTTTTTTCACAAATCCTGAGTTATTCTGCATGTTTTTTGTCCTTAAAGTGTTTAAATGTCCATGTGGTGCGACCGTCCGCCCTTAACTCATGATTTTTTAAACTAATCAAATTTTTTTCAAGTGTTTTAGTCCCACGTGAAATTTCATCTGTCTTGAATTGATATTTCCCCATAATATTCAAACAAATATTGTCCGAGCGTGTCAATTTTTTCATATCTCATGTTTTCAAATCTAAATCTCATGTTCATATTACTCTTTAACTCTTTTTACTCTAACTTTATCAATATCCCAACCATGTTTTAGTAATTTTTTTTTTTTTTTAAAGGAACATCAATGACACTGCCACTCAAATGTTCAAATCTTTGTTTTTTTTGGTTTTGTTTTTTATATTATTTATTATTTTACAATTTTAAGGTTATCCTCGGTCGCACCACATGACAATTTTAAGGTCATAGCCAATTCATGTACATAAAAAACCCTAAAAATGCTCAATATAAATGTCAAACATAGATTTATGCACCTGACATTGTAAATATTTGAAGAGCGCTAGAAAGCAGCAGAAACTGTCAGGTATGAAAACAAACTCTTGGTATGGAAAAAGAACCAAACAACATAAACTATCAGAAGACCAGATGAACCTCATTGGACAAACATTTCATGACATCACAAGGTGCAACAGCTTTCGAGCTTTGGGGATGTAAACAGACTAAAAATAAAGAGGTACTCAAACATGTGAATGAAATAAAACACAACTCCAGGTTTGTTTTGATGGCTGGAAAGGAAACAGATAGATTTGGGACCAGACTGATATCAATCTATTTCAAAAAGAGATCATTCTGGATTTGCCAAATAAATGTACAACACAACTCCAGGTTTGATTTGAAGGCTGGAAAGGAAACAGATAGATTTGGGACCAGACTGATATCAATCTATTTCAAAAAGAGATCATTCTGGATTTGCCAAATAAATGTATGCATTTTTAGCACTGAAATTATTAAAATCTGGATTAGGACGTACAGATAGAGTGTTAATACATGAGTAATTTTCCAAAATCTAAAAACTTTACCACACAAACCCCCTAATAATGCACTATATTCACTGTTAAAACAAGTTTGATCATCACATTTGCTTCACACCAGAGACTCCACCAAAACAGCTTATATTTATAGAGTGTGAATAGCAGGCTGTGTCCCTGAGGCCTATGCGCACTCCTCGTCTCACACATAGAACTAGCATCGCCTTCTCACTCCGCCGACGAACACCGAGCCGTATACATCCACACAGAGAGGGGCTATATGTGGCTCAGGGGACTTTTTCTGGGCCTTTCGCCGGTGCCAGAGCTCACGGCTAAAGCACGATATGCCCGCTCCTCACGGCGCTGTGGGGCTGTCAACATGGCGATCACCCACTTCATCAGGGGCAGAAATAACCCAGAAATATGCGCCAGGTCTAATGCGCGGGTATTATAAATCCCGTTTTACAAAGATGGTCCTCTTGTAATGTTTTGTGTTCTAGCATGAGTCGAACGTGAGCGCGATTCTATATGCGGCGTCTCAGATAAGTGATGGACAAAGTTGACCCGTGGTCCAAATGCGGATGCTAGATCAGCTTTTGTCAGTCCCCCTATAAATCTCTCTGTGTTTTTTTTTTTTTATACAGACGGATATCAGTCATCGCTTCCTCTATTTCAGCTCGAGCCAGAACTGCAAATGATCCCGCGCGAATGTGATTATTTCGGTGACGAAAAATGCGATTTCAGAGTGAAAATCGGATTTCAAATGAGTGAAGTTTATTGCTTAGCTCATTGAATCTACAAAAATCGAGGGTTTGCTTTATTTTTTACTCATAAGCAACCTTTTTTATTTTGATTTAGATACAGATGGACCATGTGTGTCTCTGTTTGGCTAATCCACTAACCCTAATTTAAGATATAAACGCTTAAATATATCATAAAACGACTTAAAAGTAGAGAAATAATCAGTCCATGCAGCAAGATCATTTTACTGGACGAGTTCTCTTAAAATAAATGACCTCTAGACTAGAATGAAGCAGCCTCAGAACTTTTAAGTAGAGAATAAATCTGAAAACAAGATGAAGAACCTGATATAAGTTTTAAAATCTTGTCTAGATCAGAAAAATTCGAAGTTTGAACTCTTTGTAATGTATTGTGAGTTTATTCTGGATTCCAAGCAACTGCCATCATGATGAATCAATTACATAAAATAATAATTCATCCTCTTCCATGATTATTTGCAATAACAAAAGCCATCACAAACAGACCTGGAGTTGTGTTTCGCTTCATTCAAGCATGTTTAACACACAAACCCAAACCCCACACCTTCACAAACAGACTAATAATAAAAGATTACTCAAATAAACTACATAACTAACAAATAAAAACTGGGACATTCCTGGTTTGGGTTGGTTGGTAATAATAAAACTGTGAAACGAGCGTGAAATTAAAGAAAATTCTTCCACACTCGGCACTAATGAGTCAGTACAGTCACAATTTCCTTGTGTTTTGGTCATTTTTAAGCAGCTTTTTTGTATTTAGTTAAACAAACGACTATTTATGGCTCTTTTTAGTGTCGGAAGGCATCAGATTGGTCAAAAATGGGGACATTTCTTGTAGAAAACTGGGACAAATCACTAGTTTTGGATAAATCTGTTGGGACAGGGGACACAAGGCTCAAAACTGGGACTGTCCCGGGTAAAAAGGGATGTCCGGTCATTTTAGGTTACTTTAGGTAGCTCTTTTTACGTAATATAGGAGCTTAAACTCATGCCATTTGAAAAGATACAGTTCTAAGAATATACTTGGTACATTTCGGCAGTGAATGACAAAGATGTGTTGATGATTTGGTGTTAAAGAGGTGGCAAATATAGCTTTACTGTTTGGAGACAGTGCTGCTAAGATAAGAGTCGGTACTGGAAGTCAAAGAAGTGCAGTATACGATTAGGAATGAGTTAACCACTTGGACAGCCCATGTGAGACATGTTCTGTAAATACAAAAATTGAAATCTGATATTTGACCAACTCGATCGCAATGAGCTCATGCAAATTTCAGTCTGCTTGCAAATACGACCTTGAATGTAGAAAATGTTCAGAATGCGAGTTGCATAATCCTCAAGGGGAATAACCAAACATATCCGAACACTTTTTTATTTATTTTTTCTTTTCTGCTCGAGTGTGTTCGTGATTGGCCTTGAGCTGGAGTGAAAACCAGTCCAAATCATTTTACCCCTTTCTGTCTATTTCAGTCACAAGGTCAGAGCTTCAAATAGCGTCCACTGTGAGAGGAAGTGGACTGGGGTCAGCTCATACGCCGCGCTGGAAGTTTAGTTTGAGCCAAAGTCGAGCAAAGACGAATGTAGCGGTGACTTTGAACTGGATCGCTGAGAGGATGTGCGCTTTACAATGTGACTCTGTTAGATTTTGTATTATCTTCATCAAACGGACACACACCACCAGTCAAAGGTTTGGGGAGGTGATTCTTGAAGAGTGAATAAAAGCGTAACAGGAAGAGCAGGATGATTCTCCTCTGAGCTTTGACCTTTTTTCTTCTGATATCTGTGTACATTCTTTTACCTTCATAGAGGTTTTCACTTTAGATACAAATGGTAAATAGTGTTTGAACAAATCTGCTCATGTTCCTTTTTCTTTACAATGCCTCTCCAGACTGATCTATGGCTGTTGTCAGGTTCTGAGATGTTTGTCCTTTATACTCGTAACCTTGCCAATAAGATGGATTCTCACAATTTTTGTGAGTTCACAAACTTTTGAGAATCCATCTTCAGTTACGGCTGAAGCGCTCACCGTGATGAGTCTGAAGACGACCCAAGACAAACACGGCAATGCCCAGAAATGTACTTTTGCCTATTATAGAAAACACAGACTATTACATGTGCTCCAAAGTGGGGCCCGTGGGCCAAATTTGTCCATTATTTGGATCAGGAAGGGAATCTGAGATTTTAGAAATAATCTATTTTGATTCAGTTTTGTAGTGAAAAGCCTGAGAAAGGGTAACAAGGCCAATTCTGTTCAAGTTATTTTTGTTATATCAAGTTAGTTCAATCATACATTTCTTTGCATTTTTATGTGTAAACTTTCATTAGATTTGGGCCTTGACCTGCTATTGCATATTCATTTTGGCACTTTGAGGAAAAAACTTGGGCCTCTGGACTATATCCTGGACTATAATGTTTCAGAGGGAAGCTCTTTGTGTCTCCGGCTAAGTGCTTTTCTCTCAACTGGATTTAACAGAATGATTCCTCCTCCTTGTTCCACTGCTGAGGCACTTTCTGATCTTTGGTTCTGATCCCAGGTTGAGAACTCAGTTCAGATTTTCCTGTGCCACACATGTCAATCTGAAGAGTCAGGTCCCAAACTCTAGGACTGGTCTGGGTCTGAGATGGTGTCCTCTAAAGCAGTACCTTCTATTCTTTAAAAACATCTGTGCACAGTGCACACGTTACACTCGTTAGTTATAGTTATACTTTGATGAAAATATGAAGCATGTGATTCAGACACGTGGTGACCTGGTGATGTCTTATATACACGTCCTCCAATGTTCAGTTTTATTTAGTGGTCGGACATAGCTGACAATAGTGGTGCACTACTTATACTCTTATTAGAGAAGTCTGTCTTCCTGATGAAAAACAGACAGAAGCAGCAGACGTCACATGAGCCAGGACATGGCTGCATGACTGGACTGTTTGAGGCACATTGTCATATGGGAGATTATGTTCCATGAGCTGAGAAACAGTTGGATTTACTGGAGATTCATAGACAGCAGTAAATTTTACTGTAGCCATAAACATGCTTCAGTTTTTATGACTCATTTGATGTTGGAATGCTGGCTTCTGATTGGACGGCGGTGAGCTCATCGTGGTCGGCATAGCTGTGATATGGATCATGTGCTGATGTGCGAGCAGATCATGAGAGCTATACGACTATTTTTAACCTGTTTCAACTCAGTCAGATCTGAAGATGAGCTCATTCAGGAATGCTTTCAGATTTGTGTCTTTTCGTTCTAGTTTGTATCACGTCTCACAAATCTGACTCTTATTTGACCTGAGAGAGGACCACTTGTTCCTTTTCTATAATCTTTCACAGGCATTAAACTGATCTATCTTCAAGGAGAATATTCTGAAGTATGGTTTTAACTTTCTGATTAGATGAAGGGCAGGAGACACAGACTGTAACTTTCTGCAGAGGGCACACCTCTGCAGAAAGTTACAGTCTGTGTCTTTAAGCAAACAAGCCCACAGTGGAATATGGGGCTTGGGAGTCCAGCTGTACAGAGGTGGGACCAAGTTGTTGTTTTGCAAGTCTCAAGTAAGTCTCAAGTCTTTGACCTCAAGTCCGAATCAAGTGACAGTCAAATACAGGCAAGTCTAAGTCGAGCCTCGAGTCACTGTCCCATAAATCAAGTCCAAGTCATCTGCTTTGAGCTTCAAATAATTTCAAGTCTTTAAACCAAAAAAGTACCAAATAAAGCTTAGATTTTTGCTATTTATATGACTTTTAAGTTTAATTCTATTTAAAAAGTTATGGTATATTTATATATGAGTATGTATATGCTCATTTTTCCTTTTTAAATCTCTTGTCAAGATCTTAGTGTGAATCATTATGTCGTAATAGAAAGAATTTTAATTTACAGTTATTTTGTCATGTAATCTGTACTGAGTATTGTGTGTATTGTACTGTGTATTATTGTAGTGTACTGTGTATTACTGTATTGTGCTGTGTATTACTGTATTGTACTGTGTATTACTGTATTGTACTGTGTATTACTGTTTTGTACTGTGTATTTCTGTATTGTACTGTGTATACACCATCTCACAGTACTTCAGTTACATCCAAAGTAGCAAACAGAGAAGTGGGAAGGACATGTTCCAGTTTGTTCCTGTGAAATTAAGCTCATGTATCAACTATAAAGAGAAAAGTACATTCTGAAAACATATTTTTAGGAGAAGCATCAAGTCTTCTCAAGTCAAAGGGCTCAAGTCCGAGTCAAGTCTTTGTCTATTTTTACGAGTCAAGTCTCAAGTTCTAAAAATAGTGACTCAAGTCTGACTGAGTCCAAGTCACGACTCGCAAGTCCTCTGTGCTTATCACCTTGTTATGATCAAATGGTAAATGGTAAATACTGGAGGCCTACAGGTCACAAACAACACGAGGATTAAGTCAGCATGGTCCATCAGCCAATCCTGTGCCAGTAAAAGCCTTCAGATTATATTGTGGTGTGTCTGGAAGTTAAAAGGGGCGTCTGAAAGTCCATTTTCCACTAAAATGTATTTAAAGGACCAGTATTAAGGTACTTTGGGACCTATGGAGTTTCATCCTCACAAACAGACCTGGAGTTGTGTTTTGTTTCATTCACACATTTAACACACAAACCCTGCAGATTTCAGACGAGTTCTTTTCTCAAACTGAAAACACTCTGTCCCATCTTGTGATGTCATGTGGTAATACAGGGAGTACTCTGTGTTTTTAAACTCCACACACCTTCACTAGAATCATTTGGATAATTCCAGCCCAATAAGTAGCAATCTGAACTAAATAAAAGCTAAAAGGAGCTGTTCAATTGAAAACTACAGCGTCATGACATCATTAGGTGGAACATTGGCGCATTTGGAGCTTTGGAAATGTAGACAGAGATACTTGAACATGTGTGAATGAAATAAAACTCAAGTCCAAGTCTGTTTTAATGAGATTACAACATTCCTAACTGCATATAACATAGAATAACATTAAACATATTCATCATATGTTCATTACAAAAAAGAGAAAAAATACACACTCTTACTGTAAGGGGCTACACAGATCTGACGCGTAAAGATCTGTCTCTATATTTAATGCCATATTTTGGAACATTTTAAGCAGGTGTCGAACCTTCTACCAGAAATGGGCATTTAGATTAAATTAGATTACATTCATTGTCATCGTACAAACTTCAACAAAAATGATTAAATATAGACACTTTCTCACATCCATAGCGATTTATCCACTAATCTGAAGGTTGCTGGTTCCTTGGGCAAGACACTCGCACCCAGGGTCTATGTACACTGGTGTATGAATGTGTGTGTGACTTGGTGCACTGCAAATTTCTCTGATCTGGAGAAGATTTTAAAACCTTCTATCAGGTTATTCGTCTTGTTTTCAGATGTATTATCGACTTGCTAGTTCTGATTCATTCTAGTCTAGAGGGAGTTTATGTGAAGAGAACTTGTCAAGTAAAATGATCTTGCTGCATGGACACATCATTTCGCTACCTTTAAGTCATTTTCTGATAGATTTAAGTGTTTCTGTCTTACATTTTGGCCAAGCTTTTTTGCAGTGTGTTTCCTTGTTGTAAATCGCTTCGAGTGCCTTGAAGGTGGAAAAGCGCTGTATAAAAATGTGACCGTTGACCATTTACTACAATTTGAAAAATAAAAAAAGAGCTAGTCATTATCTATCTGGCTGCTTCTTTCATCAAAACTAAGATATTCAGAAGAAGATGGTGGATTTCTGTGACCTGATTAAAACCACATTATTGCCTGGCAAATCTAGACTTATGTCTCTCTCTATTTTTTATAGAGGAATATGAGTCTGGTCACCACTCACCTCCATCACACTTTTGTCTTTTTCTAATGATTTTTTTTTAACTAAACATGTGAAATGAAAAAGCTCAGATGAACAGTTTAGAGCTTTACTTATTAATTCTGCAGAAATCCACTGTTTTTCAGTCCTGATATTTTTTTTTTCCTTTTTTTTTCCTCGTAAGCAGTTTCAATGTGGTTTGACTGTGCTTGTTCCTGATTGGCTAATCCACCTGTCAATCACCCACCTGAACTCAAGGAGATTCACAAGGGACCAGACTCACATTTTCAGAAAATATTGGAGAAAACTGTGTTCTGTATCCAAGGCAAGTCCCACAAGTGTTCGTACTGTACTAAAGGTGTAATATGTAACTTTTTGGTTGAGGGCCCATCGCCTGCTTGTTACTATGGATATGTTAAGGTTATTATTCTGCCTAGAATGTTCCACAGTATGACATTGAACAGCTTTACTTTATGTTTAATACATTACGGGTCATTTTATAGCTCAAAATTACATAGAAAAACACAATTCTGAGTGTGAGCGGTGTTGCCACTCCACAGATCTGACCTGTATCTTGGTCTGGTTTGGTCTCCATGCTGATAGAAAGGTTTAATACCATATTGTGAAACATTCCAGACAGAGCAGCCTCTCTGGAGTAAAGCAAGCGGCAGACTCTCCATCAGAAAAGTTACGTGACGCACATTTTGGTCTAAAAAAATGTCAAGAATGAGTTGACGCGTACTCCACATTCTGGTGATGTTTGGGTCTAGGTGAAGTTTCCACTCCATCTCGGGATTTGCCGACGCCTTTTTTTCCATCCCGTCCTCCGATTGGCCGACGGTGATCTCACATGACCTTGCACGTCGGCGCTCTCTCCAGTAAGTCACCGTCTACATCACACGGGGAGTTGGTGTCGCAAACAGCGGGAGTTACACCACCTGACACCAAGGCCATGCTCCGACTCAGAGTCTGGAATGGCGCTCACCTTTGACCCCTGCATTCTGAGCCTGCACCGCCGTCTTGCGGAGATGACATCACTAGGGATGCACTGATACCACTTTTTTGAAAACTGATACGAGTACGAGTATAATCATTTCTGTACTTGCCATGAAGATACAATGACAATAAATGGGAATGTAGAGATTTTATTTTTACTCTCTGACCATTACAATATTTCATGTATAGTGGAGGAGTCACTTTAATGATATTACCATGTCTTAATAAAGCTAAGCAGTAACACCACACACATGTTGCAGGCTCTGACCTTGAACTGGACCTTTCTTTAATGAACATTCTGACATTTGTCAATTAAACAAAATGTAAATGACATTTTTAAATCTAACAAATGTCTGTTACCAAAGATCGGTGTGAAATAACCATTCAGCTCACACTGTAACAGCCTCTGAACTAGGCCCTATGCTTTTTTGGTTTGTTGTTCATTTAGAAAGTAAGATTTTTTTTTTAATGGAACAAAATCATCTGTGCATGCTCATGTGTCAGCCTGTTTCTACTTTTCTTCACGATATTTACCACGGAGCCAAACAGCCGTTGACTTTCAACACTACTGCAAGGTGCTGAGAGGTATTTGCAAGCCATTCTGGCCGGAGTAGAGATCCTAACTTTGTAAACCTTCCAATATTGTACTGGCTCGTCCTCAAGGGGCAGAGGAGCCTCCCCAAGATATATTTTTAATTGTACGGTGCAGCCCACATTGCCTGGGGTGAGTGCTACTGCAGCGGTCAAGACAACTGCTGTGCTGTTTTGGTGGGTGGTTTGTGCTCATCTTCTTTCTCACCCCCTTTCATAATTTTCTGCAACTCAAGTAACAGCATCTCCTCGGCAAATATAGCAGCGTTGTTGCTGGAAAGATTTCCAGTTTTATACCTGAACAAAGAACATTTAGATAGGTAGTTGCTATTTATTTATATGGATATACATAAGGCCCAGCAAAGTAACTTTTTTTTTGTTAGACCGAAGCATGAAGTGTACATCTCTCCCTCACACACACAAACACACACACACACGCACATATGCACACATACACTAGACCTACCGCTGCGCAAGTAAGGTTGTGATGATGTAGAGAGGATTTAATTTGATTTTGGCGAGTCATGTCTTGACAGAAGCAGCCGAGGTCACCTGCTTGGTTTTAATTCCGTGGTCCTGATCCATCTCTCTAGACAGAAGTCACTGCAACACATGATGGCAGGAATTACATCTCCTGCTGTTGTGTCCGATGAGCTCACGCTTCGTGTCAACTCCTTAAATGGACCTAGAACTTTTACTGTTTTCTCCAGCAGTGTCCACTAATTTGCTGTGAGGTTGTCTAGGTTGTTTTCAGAGGTATAAATCCCCAGTGCTCCGTTTTGTTCAGTCAAGGCTGAATCATATAGAAGGTGCTGTTCCAGGGAGTTTGTACGTCCTGTTGGAGGCGGTTTGTAGACTCATTGATCTCCAACTGGATGTCTTCAAGTTTGGAATAGGCTAGCGGACTTTTTAAAATGGCAAAGCCCTCTGACCCACTGCCACCGCATCAGCAACACTCCTCTGTGACATTAACCACAAGATGGAGAGAATGAGTGGCACAGCACAGGCCAGAGAGTCCAGCATCACTCATGACCCGAATCATATTTCTCATGTTGTTGTGGAGGACTGAACTTTTTTGAATCCCCAGAGCTGTAACATTTCAACGAATATCTCCACTATGGCCAAGCTGGTGTGGTGGCCTCGAAATGACTCCGTGTGGAGTATAACTTGATGACCAG
Source organism: Scartelaos histophorus (assembly GCA_000787155.1). NCBI lineage: Eukaryota > Metazoa > Chordata > Actinopteri > Gobiiformes > Gobiidae > Scartelaos > Scartelaos histophorus. The sequence continues at coordinate 13,091 of KN489982.1, forward strand.
TAAATACCTCATCTGTTCACTGGGCTGTCAAACTTAAGAGACACTGGGCAGATGCTGCTGCTCCAAATGTCAGTCACAAAGTTTTTTGGCTGAATGTCATGTACCATTGTCCTAACGTGAGTTTTTACAACATTGGCACCGTCACATATGTGATGTAAGGACGACTGGGCAGCTCGTATCTGGGCTCTAGAACATCTATAAGACACTGAAACCCAATATCATCAATGACTGAAAGTGGCTGGTCATCCAGAGCAATGTAGTGGGTCAGTTATTTTTGTTGCCAAGTGCTACAATTGTGCATTTTCTCTCACTTCTTGTAAACTTTGGTTAAAGTTGGCTGTGGATGGCTAGTGCTAGCTTTGGCGTACTTATCACTGTGGCAGTATCAGTATCGGTATCCCTCCCTAGACACTGCAGTACATGAGTCCAAGGCGCTGCTGAGAATTTGAGAGGAAGCCTGAAGGAGAACCATCTGCACATGGCGCTGCAGGAGGTAAGAAGAGCTGATGTCATCGCTTATTTCAGGCTTTGAACACATTTTATTGACACACTGATGAAACTGATGAAAGATGGATCTGGAATTGCTCCCAAATTGCACATTTGGGTGGTGGATGAAATCTGAATGAACAGTATGTCCAAGAAGATGTCCAGTTTGGGAGAATCTATTGAAAGTGTGGTGTTTTAATCAGTGAAATATTCAAAAACTGAAATAATGAAGCAAAACTACACAAATCTGCAGGTTTTAGCTGATGACCATTATGAAGGTGTTTGAATTAGCACCTCCAATGCTCTACACAAACGTAAAAATTCAGCTATCCATAAGAGGAAGTGTCAGAATGTTCTGGCTGACTTGCTCTTTGTTGTGATGTAGTGTAAAGTTGCAGACAAAAGCATATGTTGTCTTTAAAACTACCATTTGTAATTATGCTGGCCAGCCCCATCCTGCTGTAATCCCACATATCACCACTAGATGCTGTCTACATTACTGCTGTGTGCACCAGTTTTGACCTGACAGGACAGGTGAGGGGATGAAATAAACTTACTGATGGTAGCTGGAAATAAAAACTAACAAAAATGTTCTGTTTACCAGATGAACCACAGCTATGTTCATAAAAAACATCGCCAGCATGACTCACTTTCAACACTCCGTGAGAGCATCCTGTGACAGCTAAATTTTTTTTATTTTTTCTCTCTTTTTTGAAATAAATTGCAGTCAAACCCAGCGGAGGTTGTGTGGTCCATGTGTGATGTCACGGCCTTCTGACCCTTCAGTGAAAACAGGATGAAGCTTGCGGTGCAGAGCTCACCCACTCTCCCCTGAGAACCATGTGACATCTAACTTTAGATCTCCATTCTCTGGATTTTCATGTGACTTTGACCACACGAGGCTTAGAGCAGCACAGTGCGTCAGAATGTAACAGAAAACATGTTCCTGTTTCCATTTGTTTATATCACTGTTCTATAAAGTATATTATGTGTGTATATAAATCAGGTTTTGTGGTACGAGTTGGGAGGAATGCATGAGGGAGCAACAACTCACATTTATGTAACAGATAATACTCCCTACGACTCCACAACAACTCACCCATATGCAACAGATAACCCTATGTCCGGCCAATCATCTTATCATTGTTTCTACGATCTCTTGTATATAGCTGTAATTTTATACTTTATTTTATTCAATTTTGACTTGTAAATTTGTTATTTATTTTTTATATTATTATTATTAGGCACGTAAACTTGCTCTGTATGGAGATGTGCTGGGAACTTTGTGAAGTGAGACACATTTATTTATTATATGGTGTGGTTATGGAATAGGTTGGTTAATATGCCAGACACAAGACTGATCAAAGATGTATTTAACTGGAGTCTGGGACATAAATCGTTCTTGACTAAACAGGTTGAGAACATTTTTGAGGATGCAGATCTCCAGTTTATTTATAGAAACAAGTGCATCTGTAGTATCAGACAGGTATGTAAACCAAAATGAAGAACATATATTTTAATTAAAAAAGCTCTGCTCCTGAGCCTTATGCCACTAAACATGAGCAGAGGTCAGAGGTCAGTATGTGTCCGGCTCAGGTGTGGCCCTGGAGACGGGGCGATTCCATCAGCCCCAGAGGAGGAGCTCATGTCCTGTGGGCCACTTGAAGGACATTGAAAGTGAAATGCATTTTCTGTACTACTTTCCATCTGTATCATGACTTGTGCTGTCAGTTGTGTCTAATGTGCCTTACTGTTTGTTTGCCATGTGTGATGAGGAGAGATTGGCCTGTTTAAATGTTTAAATGTTTTTAAGCTGCCTCAGTTTGTGTTGAAAGCCTGAGACCTTCGTAAGACGACACTTTATGTTTGAGGTGTGATCTGTCTACTTATTGTTTTCAGTGTCTTATAAGCCCATGTGGGCTGGGCACCAACTAAGTGGTGCATGACACTAAATAAGTCAAAATAAAATGGACTAAATACAATTAGTTTACTCAATGTTATTATATTATATTATTGTAATGTAGCTAGTGCTCTTTAGCACTAGCTACAGCTGTTAGCTAAGCTGGGGTTAGCTAACGGGGTTAAAAAGGACACATTTTAAAACAAGCTTTAAAGTGTTTATTCATTGATTTAAAAACTGGTTCAGTGAAAAAGAAATACGGAGAATAATTGTGTCAAATTGGTTGTATTTACCTTCTTTTGGGTGGGGAGGGGTGCCCAAGATTTTAGATTTTCTATTTAGTATTTTTTCATGATTAGTAAAACTCTGCTAATTTAATAAAGATATAATTTTTTGTATTTACAATGAATTGAATATTTGAGCACTGTTTTGATAGTTATATAAATATTGAAATTTAATTCTTTGTAGTTACCTGTTAAATAAGCTCACCCATTTAAAGGAGGTTTTTGTACTTAAGTAAATACTTTTCATCTGTTTTTTTGGAATAAATGCATTTTTAAATCCGCAAGGAAAACCGTCTCAACTCCACTGTGTTCGTGTTCGACCGCTAAAGTTGCTATCCAGGCTATTACAATTATATTATATTATATTGTGATGTTTGAGCTACTGTGTCCAAAAAAATCCCCTTGACGATCAATAAAGTTGGTCTGAATATACTGTACTGTACTTTATTGTACATTTCTAATATTTTGTGTTTTTCGGACCCCCTCGAAAACTTCACATCTCATCTCCAGGGGCATCCAATAAAATAAATACATAAAATAAATGTTCTGACCAATTTGATCTGAAAAAACTCAAATAGAAGAATGCTATTGTAGGTTCCATCCACAGTAAAGTAATTTTATATTGTAATTTTATACTTTTAGATAATAGTATTTGTTCCATCATTATTAATAATTCATGACTAAAACTCCAGAGCTGAAACTATTCAAATGATTCTAGTGAAGGTGCATGAGGTTTAAAAACTGGAGCACTTCCTGTATTATCCTGTATTAGTGTTTTCCATTGGGAGAAATACTCAATATAAAATGTGCAGTTTTAAAAGTGTGTGAATGAAACAAAACACAACTCCAGGTCTGTTTGTGATGAGGAAAAAAAAATTATATCAGATCAGAAAATAACGCAATATGGGCTTGTGAAATATCCATCTGTGAACATTTTTGTCCTTCTTTCTGCACTACCACGATGAAACAAAACCACCACATTTTTTTGCTTACTTTATTTAATCTGCCGCTTACGCCCACGGCTCTTTCAAACTTACATTTTCATTCGTCATAAACGGCACTGAAATATAATTTAAAACATAAAATTGCAGTTGTGGACTTTAGAATCAAACCGCAGATGCACTTAGGCCCGCTGATGCTTTACAGCTTTTCTTGGGGGTGTGAAGCTAACTGTAGGCACTGCTCTGTCTGAAACTCTCTTACTCTGATCTCCATTTTTAACACAATCTGAAAGAGCTGACTTGGTTTTCTGGAACTACAACAGAAGATCTGATTCGCGAGGTTAAACACGTCCCTCACGCATAAAATTACACAAGCTAGCTACCGATCGCTAACAGTTTTTCAGTTTCAGTTTCAGTTTCTCACCTTATTGTTGAAAATCAAATCAAATAAGATCAAAAAACAATAAAATGGGAAAACTTTATTTCATTATTCTGTTTTTATTATTTATTATGGTTATTTATTATTTATTATTTTATTATTCTGTTTCTGAAAGTTTATTTTGTATAACACCGATCATAAAACAGTCTCAGTGCCTATTTCAGTTTTGTTTTTTTATTCTTTCTGGTTTATTTCCCCCTGAAGTAGAAGGAGTTACCTAAAAAATCGTTGCAATTCTGTGAACAAACATGTCCTCTTCTTTTATAGCGACACATTTAATTTCACGTTTTCGAAAGTAATTGTTGAACTCCATGATGAGAAAAAGGAAGCAGAACTTCCAGGGCAAATAAACCAGATAAAATAAAACACCCAAATTGAAATAGGCAACGAGATTAGAGTTATTTGAAATAAATTTTAATTAAATATTGGAAATAGACGCTGAAATCTCTTTTTTTTGTTGGACACTAAATGGAATAATGTATTAAGAAACTGTTTTCCCATTTGATTGTTTTTCGTTCTTAATTGAAATTCTAAAGAAGAAATGGTCCACAAACCCAAAACAGTCTTCTGAAAATGTCCGGTTTAAATCTATTTTGTACTTTTTCTTGAGTTTTCAGTCAATTTTAAAACTTTTTGAACAGTGAACATCACAAACCCGGCAGAAGTTTGGAAACAAGCGGATTATGATTTCCAGCTCTGGTTTCGTTTATCTAAATATGATTGTGTATCATTGTAGATGCTGAAATCTCTTTTTTTGTTGGACACTAAATGGAATAATGTATTAAGAAACTGTTTTCCCATTTGATTGTTTTTCGTTCTTAATTGAAATTCAAAAGAAGAAATGGTCCGCAAACCCATCACAGTCTCCTGAAAATGTTCAGTTTACATCTATTTTGTACTTTTTCTTGAGTTTTCAGTCA
>KN489985.1:0-13636 GCA_000787155.1 Scartelaos histophorus
ATTATTATTATTATTATTATAATATTTTTTATTTTTGTATATGTTCTTTGACTATACCTGTTTACAATATTAAGCTGCTTGATTTAGTGCAAAGGTGAGGGGTATTTTGTCAAACTTACAATAAAGTTGAAATAATGTTGCAATAACATCTTCGGTTCAACTGGAGGCCTCTTTCAGTGATATGTACAGCAGAGGTGGTCCGCACAGGCGAGGGGTGGAGGAAATCACGGTGCCCGTTGACGTGGTAACCTTGGGCGACGTCCAGTTCCTGTGAGGGTGAGTGAGCGACGCTCTGGAGCAGAGCCAGGCCAGGCCTTTGTGCCAGCAGCCGCCACATTCCAATCAGACACGGATCTTTAGACGGGGCCCTAATTGAAAGGTTGGCTTGTGAACCATCTGCGGGAACACACACTCCGCAACCACTGGTGCACACACTGGTACACACACTGGTACACACCCACCCACAGACACAGGCTCTGTTCAGAATTTACCACCCCAGACTCCGAGCTCTGACCCTGCGAAGACCAGGGCAGTGGCAGGCTGTGTGTGGAGGCCCAGACTGGGTCCAACACTAGTGCAGTGTATTGGTCTAGTTAGACTTTTCATTTTGCTCAGGCATATTCATAGAATTATTGATGCCAGTTTAAAGGTGCACTGCGTAACATTTCTAGTGGAGGGTCCGTCACCTGCTTGTCTCCCTGGAAATGTTATTCCTTTGTCTAAAATGTTCCACAGTATAGATTAATCACAAGAGACACAAACGGGCTACAGCACAACACTACATTACAGGTCAGATCTGTGGAGAGTCGGCCCTATTCATAGAAGATTATTGTATTTTTGAGCAATAGAAACACCTGTAATGAAAAAATGCTAGAGGGAAATGTGGAACATTCCAGGCAACCTTTCTATCTCCATGGAGACCAAACCAGACCAGGCCACATCTATGGAGAGGCAATCTCGCTCACAGTCAGAATACATGTTTTTTTTTGTTTGTTTTTTTTTAGGTATTTTTGAGCTTCAAAACCACTATAAATGAATAAATGTAAGGCAGAGCTGTGACATATCTTTAAAAACAAGCAGATGATGGACCCTCCACCAGAAAAGTTACAGAGTGTATCTTTGACATGGCCTGTTGGTGCCACCTTGTTATCTCCATGGATACAGAAAAGTTACTGCCATATCATGGAAAATGTTAGATAAAGTAACAACATCTCCATGGTGACAAGCAGCCAGCAGAAAAGTTACACAATGCACCTTTAACACTAATAAATTCAGTTTTAGAATGAACATGTACAAACACTAGCTGTATCTAAAACATTGTCACACAATTTGCACTGATCAAAACCACGAGGCTTTAACAGCGCTCGTATTTCTCGCCTACAGTTGATATGATAATGACCCTTTTGAAGCCAAAGCCTCTGTATAAACTACATTGTAAAGTAGTTGTAATCACTTTGCATAATAAGCTGTAACACATCATATTACAGCCATTATTTCCCCTGTATATGTTTATGGTAATAACACAGACGCAGTCAATATACATGGGAACTTGACTTTGGTACCTGGCAGTGTAATCTGAAGAAAGTGGGCCATAGTGTATGGAGAGAAGCACAAGCAGCTGAGGAGTTTGGCGTACTATTAAAGCACTGTGTCTCAGATAAATTACTGTATGATTGATTAGTGCCTTGAGCAGAAAAAATGGGGCAGAATCAAAACTCAAGGTAATATTTGTGTAATGAGCATTTTCTCACACTGCTTGACTGTTATAGGCATGCAAGAACAACACACGCCATAAACCAGTTAAGTGAACTTTTTACCCCGTCACTTTTTGGCTTGGGCCAAATAAGGATCTATGAAATGACTTTAGATTATGGTAGATAACAGTTATGGTCTGAGGAGCTCCACAGGCTCAGTTACACCTGACATTGGAATCTGAGTTATTGCAATAATAAATGATATACGAATTACAAAGCAGGAAACTATGAAATATTTGCAATACTGAAATAAAAATGTAAGCATCACACATAAATAAAACTGTGGGTGGAAAAACTACCTGTATCTACTGGAAACCACTGAAGGAAAAATGAGCCTTGATCCATTTATTGAAGACAAACAATGAATCAAAATGGTGCAGAGGTAAGCATAAGACATTAAAGATGCATTACGCAACTTTTTTCTTCATGGAAGTCATGTTACCTGTTTGTCTTCATGGAGATTTCATTACTTTGTCTAAAATGTAAAGCATTAAAATTTATTTCTCAAAATTACCTTGTGCAAGAACATTTATTGGACTTAGAAAGGTTCAAGAGTTAACAATTATGCCAGGTTTCTTCAATGTATATAACAAAATTTGAAACACGATATACTGGTAAAGAGATATACTGTGATAAACGATAATACTTAAACTACTTTGTGCAACTGACAATCATAATAAAGCAGGATAATCCCAGTAAAGCATTTTAAATAGATAGTCTCATTAAAAAGCCTGAGCTGCAACAGATAATGAGCAGAAAGACCCAATAGTTAGTCATAGAAGTCACTTATTTAACAATGTACAGCTCAAATTGTATAGCATTGCTACAAAAATACTCAAAATTTACCACTTTTACAAATAAATTGTAGACACAATAAATATTGAGCCCTAAAAATATTGTTCCATTTTTCATATTGAGTTGATATAGTAATTACTATGACAGGCCTAATGTATACTGAATCCAAATGAAAATGCTTTGAGCCATTTGAAAACTTTTCTTTGTAGGAAAGCCTCATTGTTAGATTTTGTTGTTGTTATTGCATTTTGTTTTGGATGTATTTTATTATATTTGAAATTTTAATTGGGTCTGCAATTCTGGGCTGGAAGGCACTGAGGAACACTGTGCAGAAAAGTGCTCTAAAAATTTGCTTATTTTGAGAGAGTCCAATATGCATGCCTTAAAGGTACACTGTGTAACTTTTCCGGTAGGGGGTCCGCCACAAGCTTGTTTCCGTGCAGATATTTTTGCTTTGCCTGAAAGGTTTCACAGTATGACATTAAGCTCATCTATGTTGCATTATGTGTCAATTACAGAGGTTTGACTGCTCAAAAATACAACACAAAACAGTGAGCTCCCTCTTCGCAGAACTGACCTGTAACTTAGCCTGGAGGTATTGCAGGCTCGTCTCCATGGAAATAGATTTAATGCCATACTGTGGGGCATGCTAGATAAAGCAATAATATCTCCATGATGTATGATGATGTGTGTCATAAAAGATCAGCTGCCAAAATAGGTTAAGTAATGTGTTTGTATTTTTAGATATGGAGATTTCACATGAACAGATCACAGAACTTATTTATGTATTTATTGTACTGATCATAATATCACTGTATTTCTTTAATAATGAGCCCGTCTTTTGACATACATTCCATACAGCTTTGCTCACAATACAATCTTGGAACGGTACAAGCGCAGCCTTAGGCCTGATAGAAATTATGACTAACTGAAAGAGTGAAGCCTCTATAATGCCAATAACCATTAATATTTCGTTTAGAATCTAGCCAGCAACCTAATCACAAATCTAAACTTTAATAGAAAAAATGTCATTTATTTTTATGACAGTTCAGTTCAAGGGAAAAGCCGAAAGTCGACAGTGAGCTCATGGGACTTAAAGTGCAAGTGAAAGGTTTTCACATTTTTTAAATTATAACTTGGTTTGGTGGTAGAAAATGTATAGTAAAAATTGTCATAGTTTTACACCAGTTAAGTTTCAGCTTGTGAGGAGAAAAGATGTTAAATACAAGAAGTAGTGGTGAGTTTTAAAATTGAATGCACTCAAAATTCCAAGCAAAATGCAGGGACAAATTACATGCAAGGAAGGCATTTTTCTGACATTAATTAAACAATATAAAGGTGTATATACGTGCATAGTTTAATCAGTCACAATAGCAGTTATAAAATTGCCTCTTTAAATGTTGCTAATTAAGTTAAATAATGCAAAATGGAAACTAGTCACATTTTAATATAGCACTTTTCCACTGTCAATATCATGGAACCACTCATCCATTCATACACCAGTGTTTGCAGACATGGGAGAGAGATGAGAGATGGGTTAAGTGTCTTGCTCAAGAGCACGACAGCATTTATCTGCGGGGGCTTGAGCTGCACCACCAAATTGTGAAATGAAAGGAAAAAAAAAGCATTAGATGGACCCTCCACCAGAAAAGTTACCCACTGCAGCTTTGAATACGTTTTAGTGGAACCTGTCATAAAGAACTTTAACTAAAGCGGCAGATAAATGCACAATTAAAATCGCGTGGTGTCTGTTAACGGGACTGGCCTGTTGGAGGATACAGAGAAGTGTATTGAAATGTGTGCAGGTGGTCCCCTCTCTCCTCTTTGGGACGCAGCATCGGCTCCCCTTGCCAGCTGGCACCACTACACTCCATGTTCATTCATGACAGCCAGGCTCCCAAAAGTACAGGAGGAGAAGACGCAGGATCTTGAATGAGAGAAGAAGAGAGGGGAGAGGAGAGAGAAGAGAGGAAGAACACCTTTGAGTGAAGTTCTAAACCAAGGACGAGTATAGGGCAAGGAGAAAGTTTAGTCGGTATGTCAGACTAAACTGTAATTATCTGGGGTGCTTCGGAGGAAAGGGTTTGTGCAGAGACAATTCAAAAAAACATGGCACTCTGTAAAATGGAAATAAAAACGGGATAAATGTATTTCATATAAAACCAAATTTGAGTCCAGATTAACATTTTTGACACATTTTAACTTCTAATGAAAACTTGCAAAGATGATTGAAGCATTTCAAATATGTTGGGGTAATGACAAAGTAAATCTGGGAAAGTAGCAACTTGAAAATCTAAAAATTTTAAATTGATAGCAAAATGTAAACATAACATTTCAAGGTAAAAAAAAGTGAATTTCCAAAAAAGATGTTTTCAAAATAAATCAGTTAAAAATAAATGATCAACCTTGGCGTTACATAAATTACATGTTATTATACACATTACTGCAAATCTGACAAGTTCTTAACAGACATACTAGTAGAATAATATACAGATAAGTAAATGAAAGCATGTCTGTTGTAGATCTAGATATAATAACCCCACTGTGCACTGATTTGCTAATTGAGTCTATTTAAATAACTATTTCAACTAGACTGTGATTAATCTTGCAGCCCTAGTTACATGTTTTTTTTATAAACTTTTTAATTTTCTGTGTGTAACAAACACACAAGCAGATCCTGGTTGCATTGTTTATCCAAAAACTACCATGACCCCATAGTGATTTATACCTAACCCCTCTGGTGTGAAAAACAGGTACAGTCCAGTATATATATGTGTACAGTATTGAGGCCAGCGCTCTCAGCATGTGGTCAGTACGTCTGCCTCTGTCCGTGGTACTGAATCACTAAACACTCCTATACCGGGACTCTGTGAGGATATTAGCATGCTACAGGAGAATGGGGCCAGTCTGCCAAATGCAAGAGCGTCCCGTGGCCGTCCCCTGGCTTACATCTGTGATAAATGTACACGCACGCCAACGATTAGCACGCTGTTGACACCATCGTCGCGCAGTCCAACAGTCGAAACAGGAAGTGGGCCAAATGGTGCCCGGCGCGACTTATTGTCTTGCCAAGTGCGTCTGCTATTATCAGCGGAGGAGATTCATCCACTTGTTATATGAGTTAGTAAAAGCAGGTCTACACGATCCACTTAGCCAGAGTAAACTAATGTGTGGTACAATAGATAACCCTGTGCATGCTCTGTCTGTACTGTAAAAAACATCTAACGCTGATTCTTAATTCTGACCAGAAAATTATTTAAAATGGACACACGTATAGAATAAATTAACACAGTTCCCCAGTTTTCAGTTAGAGTTGCTTTTTGAATAAATCTCCTTCATGAACATGGGTCAGAGAGGACAGCTCTTGCTTTACTTGTAATGTGTCATTCAATTTTCATGCCATTGTTTAAACCAGATGAGTTCAAACTATAGCCTCTGATCATGTGTCAGTCAGCTTAGTATATGTTTCAATATATGACTTCATGTAAAAAAATGTTAGACTGTCTATTTCACTTATGCGTATGTCATTTTGGAAGTTTTACAGAAATCATACTCGCAATCAAATACTGACTTTAACCACTTTGCCTATTTGCATCCAAAGAAATTTAGTTGTGGTTTGTAGTCTGTCCACAAATACTTGTATAAACTAGAGGAGTTTGAGTTCACAGAACAAATCCGGTTCACCCAGTTCCTCTTCTGATGAATGTCAAATTTAACAGCGCAGTTTAAAAGTCACAAGGCTAGCAATCCCCATGTGGTTATGTAACTGAAGTATATGAACCCTGGATATGCCTCACAGGTCACATGTACAGTAGCATGTCCCCACTTCTTTACATTCAATAAAAAGGCAGTCGCTCAAAGCAATCAAAGCTACTTCAATAACAACAGAGATAAACAGTGCGCATCCGGTCTACGTCTCAGCGGAGCAGCCAGCCCAATCAATTCATTACCTAGTCACAGCTCTCCTGCAGGCCATTAGTAATGATCTTTAAATATTAATCTGCTTTGTCCTGGGACTGTGCATGGGCTGCCTCTGTTGTTTGCTACTTCTTGTCATGTTGAGCACACAGGGAGTTGGGCCCGGACAGCCAGAGGAAAGAGAGTCGAGTCAGAGTCAGAACATCTTACACAGTATTTCAGTTCAAGTCTTATATAGTAAACTTTAAAGGTGCACTGTGTAACATTACTAGTCTGAGGGTCTGTCAAATGCTTTTCTCCATGGAGATGTTATTGCTTTGTCTGGAATGTTTCACAGTATGGATTAAACCTTTCTATCTTCATGCAGATCAAACCAGGCCAGTTTACAGGTCAGATCTATGGATGCTACTCACTGTCAGAATGATTGTTTTTCAAGGTATTTTGAGCTACAAAACCACCTGTAACTGAATAACTGTAAAGTAGAGCTGTTTGATGTCATACTGTGGAAAATTCAAGGCAGGGCAATGACATATCCATAGAAACAAGCAGGTGACAGAGCCCCAACTAACAAATTTGTGCCCCTTTAAACAGCTGTAACTTATACAAGTGGTTTTATAGCTCAAAAATACCTAGAAAAACAGGCATTCTGACTGTGAGTGGGGTTGCCTCTCTGCAGATCTGACCTGTAACTTGGTCTGGTGTGGTATCCAGGAAAATAGAAAGGTTTATTATACCTCTGATGATGGAGGCTAAGATGACAAGGAATTTCTCTTACAAAAGGAAATGTCCATCTAGGTGTGTCCATTGACTTGTAAATGCTTTGCCTGAAATGTTCCACAGTATAGCTTTAAACTTTTATCTAAGCTATAGATATAAGCAGGGGGCAGCACGTGGCCAAGTTAGCAGTCAGATCTGTGGAGAGGTGGGGTTTCCTCTCAAATAGAATGCATGTTTTTCAAGGTTTTTCGAGTAGCAAAAACACGTGCATTGAAATAAATGCACAATAGATAAGTTTAATGTCGTACTGTAGAACATTCCAGCCGAAGCAATAACATCTCCATGGAGACAAGCACCTAGTGAACCTTTAAATTAAATATCAACAGGCACAATTTTATATATTATATGTGAAGCCCATTAGACAAAAAAAATCTAAAAAAAAAACATGCTTTTCTTACAAAATACATTGCCCATTGTTGCATTGCTGTACACATACTTCACTATAATGTGTTACAGTCATGTGGTAGCTGAGGGCCATGTTGGGGAAGGCAAACATTGTATTTTTCTGAGCAGGAAGCAACTGGAATTAAAATTGTTATTAAAGCATAATGCCATAAATGAAATAAAATAAGAATATAGCAAATGTATAGGTCTTTTTGGGTCATTTGGGCTTTTAAATATACAAATAAAAATATATCATACCTAGTAGTTAAAAACTTTAAAAAATCAATCTTCCAATTTTTCAGTTCATAAAAGGCACAGGAAAAAAGTGTAGAATCTTAACACTATTATATTATACATAAAGGCCTTGTATCTAGTCTTTGTAATGTATTTAAGTAAAATAAGTTTTGCCCTGTATGGATATTTTGTAAAAGCTGCTCTAGTCAAAAATAAATTCACTGTGTACTGTCGTGCTAGCAAAACTCTCTCCGACCTCTGAGAGTTGTGGAAAGTGCTTCTAAACTCATCACGGTGACAAATTAGGATTTTCGGAGAGGTGGGTGAGAAATATCTTTGGACCACTGCAAAGCATTTGAAATGAACTGGTTCTGTTTTTGAGTTTTCAAGACAGTAAAAACCCGGTACTGCGCTTTAAAATTGTTAAGTGCACTGTTTAATTTTTCTGGTGGAAGGTCCCTTAAATACTTTTCCCCATGAAGATGTTATTGCTTTGTCTGGAATGTTTAACAGTGTGACATTAAACCTTTCTATCTTCATGGAGACGAGAGGCAACCGCTCACAGTAAAAATGCTTGTTTTTCTAGGCATTTTTTAGCTATAAAACCGCCTGCAATTGAATAAAAGTAATGCAGAGCTGTTTAATGTCATACTGTGGAACATTTAAGGCAGAGCAATGACATATCCAGAGAAAAAAGTAGGTGACAAACCCCCAAGCAAAAGGTTACACAATGCACCTCATTTTAACATTACATTTATTAATGAAAAGTATGAATAAAAAGTTTGACTTATCCTTTTAAGTTACCCTTTACATTCTTATAGCGCTGAGAAGAAGCAAATAGTTCCTAATTCAAAATGCTCAATATTTGTTTCTCAAAATGTATTATTATTGATAAAAACTCAAAATAAAACTTGCTAACCTGTCTTTATATGTCAGCATGTTAGTTTAGTTTAGGCACAAACAGTTGGAGCAACAAATCAGGCGAAAATAAACATCCACAGAGACGATCGCACCAATATAAACCCAGAAGTTTCAGAACTATTGATTCCCACTATTGAAAGTAGGCATTCTTATATCCCTTTCTTTTATGGATTTTGATAATTGAATTACTCTGCACATAGAAACAGCAAACAGAGCTAATACAGGGCTATTGTCTTAAATAATTATATGCACAAGACACATTATCCCACTCCTGGATCAAACAAACAGCATCCATCTGAGAACCACCACAAGCCTTGGGAGCATAGTCTATCTTCATTTAGGCTGTCTTTAATAATTAACCCAATGCATTAATTTATTTCTACCCGAGCGCCGAGCGGTAATACCCAGGTGAGTTCAGTTCGTCTCTGGGGAAGGATGCACAGGGGAGGCCGGTGCACAGATCCTCTCCTCCACTTCTCCATTTCTCCTCTCCTCCTCCAACTCTTCTATCTCTGTGCATCTGTGTTTATAGCCGATAGCGCAGGAAGCAATGGAATAACTCAGATCTGGCCTCTGTCCACTCCATACCTGCAAAATCTCCGCATCAGCATATTTGATCGAGTTCAAATGGGCCCAAAGCAAGTCCGTAAGGGGTTTGCTAATCGGTGTATTCAAAACAAGTCTTATTTCTATTTTCTTTCAACCTGATGTGAGAATGTATGTTCAGAAGCAGGTTTAGTTAGGCTCTATATAATGATGAACATAGCTCGCCTGTTAACCGCTGTATTTCAAATAGAAAACAAGCATGAGAGTGACCTGGTTCCATCAAAGTTTGGTTCTAAATGACTTCAACTGGCATAATATGTGTCCCTCTTTCTGAAACTGCTGCTGCCAGGGCCCAGATTATTATTTTATGATCTATGTTATAATGTTGTCTCCTCATCACAAACATACCTGAAGTTGTGTTCCTTTCATTTACACACAAACCCTGCAGATTTAGGCTTGTGATGTTATGTAATGTGGTAAAACAGGAAGAGCTTTAGTATGTTTTAAACTCCTTTAAACACCTTGTCTATAATCATTTGGATAATGTCTGAAATTCTCAATCTCTGCTAAACAAAAAGGAAAATGTAGCTAAAGTAAAAGGTAGCTAAAGTAAAAGGTTGCTGTTAACTTGAAAAATATTAGTTCTTAACATCACAAGGTGGAACAGTGCGTTTTGAGTTTTGGAGATGTACATATACTAATACTGCTGGATTATTCAAACATGTGTGAATGAAACATAACACAGCAGCACACAGCAGGCAACAGCAGTATAACATGGCTTAAAGCTCACAAGAAATATAGGATATGTAAAATGTTTGTCTTACCCTGCTCTTCAGTAAGTCAAGATGGCCTCAATTAAATTCATTTGGCTGCAACTGAACAGATTGGGTGATATCACATTCCCACAGTGTATACAAACCAAAAAAAAAAAAAAAGCTTGGTTTTTCATATTTTCCAGAGTGCGTATCTTGCATCTAAGTGTCATGCTGTGATCAAAGAAAGCTTTAAAATCCTGCTATACAGAGCATCCCGTACGCTAGAATCACAGCTCCAGTGTGTTGGTTGTTTAAAGGGAAAGGTTCTATGTAATGTACAAATCCTTTTACAGTACTATTGAAATAACAATTTGGTGGTTTACCGGTATCACCAAGGAACTAAGGCCTAAAAATGGACAGTGAAATTGTGAGCTAGATGAGTTTATTTTTCTTGTACTGGAAAAATCTGTCAAAATGAGCTTATTCTTTCAAGATAAATGCAGATATAAATAATTATTAGCATTAAAACATGTACCTGCAACCTAAAAGCACTCACAACAATTGTAAATGATCAAATATTGGTATGAAACATTTTGACACCATTCTTTTAATTATAATTATAATTATACTTAATTTTATGTTTAATTTCAGAGTCCATTTCATAAAAAAGCAGCACAAAACACTTCAAGACACAAGATTTCAAGAGCTGATCTTTGTGGAAGTTCCCTCTTTTTCCTTCTCTTGCCTCGAGCAGTGGTAGCTCCTTTGTTTATGAAGTGAATAAGAAAATAAACTGAGGCTCTGCAGGTGTGCCCCATGTGCAGTAAGGTAAATATTGTCTTGTCACACACTTTTTTTTACATATTATACGCTTCTATATTTGCAGAGAAGAGATAAAACAAAGTAAAATACAATACAAAATACAGTAAAAAATGTTGTATAACACAGGACACATGTATGACAATAACCAATGACACACAAATTGCTCTCAGATAAAGATGCTAAACACATAGTGACCTGTTAAGTATGCATTTTTTTTTTTTTTTGGTTTGTTTTTTTCAAGATATTGTTTTAGCAACAAACACACCTGTAAATGAATAAATCCAAGATAAATATGTCTAATGCCAAACCGTCAAATATTCCACGTATAGCAATAGCATCAATTCTACAGAGACTTTAGCAATACTGACTAGCAAAACTGACTCTTGTGAGCTTTAAGCCATGTTAAAATGTTATTTCATCAAAAACATATCTTGAGTTATGTTTTGTTTCATTCAAACATATTTGATTAAATAATAATATCACGACATCACACCGTTTTCACCAAATATGCAGGATTTGTGTGTTAAACATGAATAAAACAAAAAACAACTCCAGGTCTGTTTGCAATGAAGAAACAAAGTATAATGTAATTAATATGGGCCCTTTTAAAGCTTTTTGAACATTATATTCAGGTCTCCTCAGGATAACCGTTCCATATTCAAATGCTTCAGAAACTGTCCCGAAGGAAAAGTCATATGGAAGAACAGGCGAAACTTTTCGAGGTGAACCACACATAATGTTGACTTAGTGACGCAAGCGTCCTACATCTTTGAGAACTTGTGGGCAGGGAGTTCTATGATCCTGTTTGCGGTGTGTATCGTCTGCATATCTTTACATCCTACCACGACTTGACCACATGCCAACCCGGGGTGAAACCAGCGCTGGCATAACAAATCACCTCTCCTCTGCCAAGTCCTGGGGTGGGAGGTTTAAACGAACAACTTTACACCCCTGCCACGGAGTAAGAGAAACCCCAAAGGCTGAGGGGTGAGGAGGGAAGGTGGGGAACAGCTTAAGCAGGCAGGAAGCAGCAAGAGAGCCACATAAAGCATGGAACGGCGAAATGAGCGAACAGAAGAGGCTTGATATGATTTCAATGGAATGTTTGTTGACAGTGCTGCGTGGCCCGGGGCTCTGGGATAAATGATTGAAGAGTGCGCCTGTCAGGATTCTGTGGGCTTGTGTTTCTCGGCGCGCTCTTGCTGGAGGGAAGGTAGCAGTGGGCTAATTGACACAGAATTAAGCATGAAACGCACTAAAGCACACGCGCTAGCTTCTGCCAGAGCTGGCCCTTCACCCACAACGGGGCATTTTAACCACAGCAAAGCCACAGATAAGTATCAACACACGCTAGCATACATGTGTGAATTCGTCAGGAAAAGAAAAAAAAAACATTCAAATGAAGACAAACATCCAAGCAGATGGCTCACTATTCAATTACACTAAATCAGTAATTCAACATCTGAACACCCACACGTAAGAACAGAGCCAGCGCAGAGGCAGAGAGCAGCACAGGGGAGGATATGCAAGGAGTACATAAGCAAATACTGGGGAGTTCTATGCCTGTGACAAATTGCCCCATGAGAAAGTAATCCTTCAAGATTAACAGTGTCGTTGGGTGCCACACCTTGCATATTGTGTTCTGGGGCTGCGATCAGCTGCAGGCTGCGCTCAAATGGCTTTCAACACATGGACCTGTGCAGACGGGTTTCAGCGTGTCCCGCAAAGAGCTTCTCCGACTATGCCAAGATGAGGAGAAGCCAAACGATCAGGAGGGACAGTGCACGTAACATTTATGAGTCAATATAACACTAAAGTATAATGCATCTCTTATATGACCCAAAACAAAACACATGTGTAGATGTAACAGCAGCACGTCCCACACAAACTAGGCTTCACACAAAGTTCATTCTACTAAAGTTCACTTTACATTTGATTCAGATACAGTGTTAGTAAAGGCTAAATCTTGTGCATCCTCTGTGATTGGGTTGAGCACGGGTCAATTGAGGTTGTGTGGTGTGGACCTTAAGCTGTAAATAAACAGTAGCTTCTGCTGCAGCGTGCCCAGTATCACTGTGGTGTACAAGAGGCTGCTCATTAAAACTTGGAGTTGCGACAACAAAAACAACATGACTAAGCAGCAGGGGGCGAGGGGCGGGGCTGCTCTCATGAAGTGAGGAGGGTGGTGTACATGTAGACAGAAGAGCCCACTTCTCCAGCACCTCTCACTTAAGAAACGCCCTTGTGAAGAGCCTGAGATGGAAGGGAGGCTGTGGGTCAAAGGGCCAACCTCATCCTGCTGACTAGCAGCCAATCAGGAGGTGCCCCAGCACCATCCTGGAGCCAGCCAGGGGGGAGGCGAGGAGGAGGTAAGCCCAGAAAGTGGAAGGGTGGGTGGACTGTGAGGCGGATCCCCAGGGTCAATTATCCCTGAGAAGGAGGTACTGCAGCCAACACTCTGCATCTCATTTGCAAGGAAGCAGCAGAGGTGCACCTGAGCTCGCCTAGTGAGCGTCCTGCCACCACAGCCAGGCAATTAATGTCTCCTCTCAATGACATGTGCAGCTCAGGGTGACACAGGAGGGAGAGGAGGGGCAAAGAGGGAGAGGAGGGGAGAGGAGGGGCCAGGAGGGGTGAGGAGGGGCAAGGAGGGGTGAGGAGGGGAGGGGCTAAAGAGGGTGAGGAGGGGAGAGGAGGTGCACAAAGGGGTGAGGAGGGAAGAGGAGAGAT
>KN489985.1:13646-34620 GCA_000787155.1 Scartelaos histophorus
GTAAGAGGAGAGATGAGGATGGACGAGAAGGGGTGAAGAGGGGAGAGGAGGGGCAGGATGGGCTGGTCAGAGCAGACACAGGACGGCCTCTTCTCCCTCTGAGACTCATTTCAGGCAAAGACACAGACCGATATGGTCAAAGTCAACTCAAAGTGTACAAGCACACAAAACTGTAGAGAGTCATACAGCTCAGGGCTTTAACGTTTAAAACTAAATGACGAAATATTTACCTAGAAACACTCCATTTGCTCTGCAAACAACAGACAGACCACACCCTGGTTACACTGTACAAGTTCTTTCTAAATATTGTGAGAAACATAAAAGTCATTTGAACTTACTTGCTGCATAAACACACATCTCCTCGGATGACACCGACACTGAACAGATTTGGCAGTTTACTATCACTTGTCAAGCTGGATGCACATTTAAAGGGGAATAGAAAGGGAAAAAAGTCAAAAGTCAAATATTGAAAATTGAAAGGACAGAAGACAACATACTAACAATACACCACACACCAACACTGTAAAAAAAAAAACACTTGACAAAATATATGAGACTCCATTAACTTGTATAATTTATATAACAAATGTGAAAAAGTCTAATTGTTAGATGATTGTTTCATACAGGCATAGATCAGGGCAGCACAGTGAGCTCACTGCCATGTCATCTGTTATGTAAAACATATTAAAATCTCATTAGGCTTTATAATCAGCTATATATCACCAATGGTGGCCTATTTAACTAATATGTGCAGACTGCTGCTCTGGAGGGAGCATTCAAATGATATTGAAGATATTTGTACAGACCATGTGTTACTTACACTGGGATGTCAGTAAGTGTGTTACCATGTAATCAAGTCCTGACCTTGTATGTGACCTCATTGCTCCGGGGCATAGCAGCTAGCAAGGCTAACATGAGGCTAATGAGTGCCATTCATTGCATTTGGAGGCAGAGCAGCGCACACACTGCACATATTCAGCAGATCCATCCTTCCGATCACTGCTCCCCGTGCACAGCCTGCAGCCCACAATGAGGCCAGTGTCTGACCATCCGAGACACAAACACGCGCCGCTTTGCTCCTCTGCTCATTCTGCTGCTCACACTCTGGCCTGACACACAGCGGATGAGTGACTGCTTCCTCTGGTCCGCTTCAGCCGACAAGCAGGGCAGAGCTCCGCCATGTCCAGCTGCCACAAAGCGAGAGGGAAAACAACAACAACAACAACAACAAGACATGATGCAATGAAATCTGGATCTTCATATGTCCAAGTGTGGCAACAATGAAGACAACAGGACCAAAAAGTTAAGCAAGTATAAACTCAAAATCAACACTTTCAGAAGTTGCCAGCAAACTGCAAGCCCTCTGTCATCTTAACAAGACTTTCAATCAGTAAGTAAAGCCATGATGCCAAGAAGTATTTAAGGTTCAGAATCAAGGCCCAGTGTGTGGTGCCAGTGTCAACACTTTGGAGCATGTCACATGACTAGAAACCAAGCCCAGGCAAATCTTAGAAATGACAGAAATATAAACACACCGACAGCTGGGCAGGTTCTGCTCAATCCTTTGGGAGGCAAATATGTGACAAAGCGTCCGAACATTATTGCCATAAAACACAATGATGATGATCATAACCAAGACAATGATTTAACTTGAGACGATCCAACCACAACTGCAAATTTTTAGCATGTGCCTCTCAAATGTGAAAGAGCAAAATATATAGAACTCTTTTACCTGAGAAAAATTATAGTTTGGTGGTTCAGTTGTTGATTCAGTAAAAATCAGTCCTTTATGTTGTTTTTTTTTTTTTTTTACCATGTTTGTTTTTGACGTAAACAGACCATGCATCTTTCTGATTGGTTAATTCACCTGTCAATCACACCCTCTGAAATCAGGGAGGCAAGATATGGCCACTCATCTTTAAAGTTTTGTCAAAGTGTGTGGCTGGTCAGGTAAGCACAGTGGCTGAGCGGCCTCACAGCAAGAAGGTTCTGAGTTAAACTCCTGAGCTGCATGTTTCTCCCTGTGTCTGGATGGTTTTCCAAAACACACACAGTAAGTAAAATCCTCTAGCTAAGGTAGTCCTGACCAAGCCAAGCTCAAGATCTAGAGACGCGTCACCAGGCACTGCTCGTTGCTCCTGACAGGTCACCCCAGCAGCTCCGACAGATGGGTCAAATGCAGAAGACAAATTTCCCTATGGGGACAGTAACATGAATCCATTTCCTGTGTGTGAATGGAAAAAAATCACAATGGTGGCTATATTTATTCTAACCCTTTATTTTGTCCATATCTTTTATTTTATCATAGTTTATATTTTACTATTATTGTCCATTGCTTTATGTTGCACCACCAAACCACCAAAACACTTTCCTAGTTTATGAATTTTGTTCACGACACTGCTAATAAAACTTTTCCTTATTCTGATTCACAACAGCATTCTTACATGTCTTAAAAAGATGGTTGCATTAGAAGGGAAAACAGAAATTTGGACCATATGAGGCTAGAAACATGAAACATGACTTGGCATACCACTAGGATTTTAGCAAGCCAGAATCTCATAAGGTTTGGAGAATTTGTTTCGTCTATGTAAACAACTAAATGTAATGTTAACAAAAGAGTGATGATCACAAATGTAGTCAATGAGTAAGTAGCAGAGTCTGGGGGAGAGAGAGAGAGGTGTGTGTGCTAGTTTTGACGCACACACACACACACACACACACACACACACACACACACACACACATGCATACACACACTAACAGGCGGGCACGCTGGCTTCTGACAGTGGCAGAGTTATCACGGCGAGGTGAATATTAGCCCCCCGGGACTTCATTTACCTCCAACATATTCACGGAGTTTCCCTGTGTTTTACTGCACCTCATAATCCCAGCCACCAGCACTCATATCACCATATCACACACTATTTTTATGTCCACGCCTGTTGTCCCCGGTTATTATTGAGATCATTATGGGATGTGGGTAGTGTAGTACTACTCAGACCCCCTCCTCGCAACCTGCCCCCCTTCCCCCTCTTCCTCACCCCAATCCGCCTCGATCCTAGGTGCGTTTTTGTTGTGAATTCTCGAGACCCCACGTGAATGGCCCCTCCGTATAAAGCGTGTGCGCCGATGTAAACAATAATAAGAGCTTTTGTGTCACGGTGATTGTAATTCTCTCGTTGGTATTTAGCCGGAAAAGGTCGCTGATGGACTTCTTTTGTTGTGGCGTTTGAGCTCGCTTTTTGCCTATTGTGTTAACACGTCATTAAAAATTGAGGGGAGGTAAGGCAGGAGACCCGAGGAGATGCATATGTTTAGAAAGCATTATTATTATTATTAAAAAATCATGTTTGTCTCCCAAATTGAGAGTGACTCGTGCCACAATATTGGTAATTAGATAAATTATTGATGGGCGAGCGGGTGGGCTGGAGTAAGGACGGTCCAGGGTTGAAATGGAATTGCCAGACCAAATTACTGTCTTATTCCAAGAGTGGCCCCATTAGGCTTGTCACTTAGACCAAATGGCTGTACTAATAAAACGCCAACTAGCACTTAACCAGGCTTAATTAATAGTAAGATGATTAATATTTTAATTGCAGCAGATTAAATATCGCGTGGCGTGTCCCATGTGCGTTGCTTTCAAATGTCAGGCATGTTATGTTTCACGGGTAGCGTAGTGACAGAGCATAGGGTTTGTGTAGAGCAGAGGTGCCTTCTCAGTTTCAGTATGAATATGTATAGGTATTAATATTCAAGAAATTATGAGTACGCCAAGCATCGCTGTAATAAGCAGGATTACATGTGGAACAATATTGTCACTCAAGCTAATGATTGGGAATAATAAATGGGGTTTGTCATAGGCTGCGAATTTGAATGTGATGTAGATTTGTTTTTGTTTTCACAATTAGCAAAACTACAACTTATTTTTAACAAAACTCATTGCCAGCAAAATGGAAACACCATAGGCCTACTGTATGCACTCAAAGCAAAGTTGTAAATGTAACTGTAACTACTTCTGGCGCTATAAAATCACATCAATCATCATAATTCTGCAATTACATAGACGTGATTCTCTCATTTTGCACATTGCTATTGTGAATGTGCCCTTTGGCAAGACCCTCCTTGCCTCTTCATACTGTAGATGAAGAAGCATTCACTTGAAACACAACATAACGCATCACCAATAGTACAAAAGAAACAACAATACAATATATAAAACAATATAGGCCTTCAAAGCTATAAAATAAACAATTCTCCAATTACATAGAAATGCTTTATGTCATTTTATACATTGCCATTGTGCCCTGTGGCAAAACCCTCCTTGCCCTCTCTGGCTATACTACAGAGAGGCATTCAAAAAAAATCCTGATACTCAGAAAGAGGATTAAAAAGTACATTTTAAAAGTCCTCTTTTAGGCAAAATGGATATTGTGAGCTTTAAGATATGTTAGAATGATGTTATCTCACAAAAACATACCCAGAGTTGTGTTTTGTTTCATTCACACATTTTTGAGTATTTCTTTATCATCAGTCTGTAAAGCTCAAAATGGTCTGTTCCACTTGTGATGTCATGATGTGATTTCAAGATAAAAGCTGCTTTTTGACTTTAGTTTAGTAGAAACGGGCAATTCCAGAGCTGAGATCTTCCAAATGATTCTAGTGAAGGTGTATGGAGTTTAAAAACACAGTGGAGCGCTTCCTGTATTCTGTTTGAGAGACGAACTCAGGCTAAATATGCAGGGTTTGTGTGTTCAACATGTGTGAATGAACCAAAACACAAGTCCATGTATGTTTGTGATGAGGAAACAATATTATAACATCAGAAAATGGTATAATATGGGCCCTTTAAATGAACACATATGCTTTAATATACTGTAAAGATTGAATGTATAAAGTATATAGAGTGGTATAAGGTTAAGGTTAATTAAGTTTTCCCATCCTAACATGTTAATTAGATCTGTGTACCTTTCTCTGTTGAGGGGACTCCCACCTAGTGCAGTCTCCCAAGGGCCCTAATATACGACCAAGTATACAGTAGAGCCAGCGCTTTAAGGCACCTGCAATAACAAGTGACTATCCCTCTTCTACTAATACCCATCAACCCCTTCTCTCAGGAGGGCAGCGTGTCTCCCATAACCCAACATGAATAAAACAAGTTGTTATTCTTTTCTAGATAAACACCCTCCAAGTGCCCGCAAACCAGAGGGGGACGGTGGATCTCCTCCAGCTATAGCCGAAAAGATGGGCTCCCCAGACGCTCACTGGGCGCACAGAAGTGGCCCTCCTCTGTACAAAGTGTCTGCTGTAGCCACTGGCACAGGATGCAGCTATAGTTAGCACAAAAACAACATCCAAACACCTTCTAAGGGGCTGCTAAAGGTTTGAACAAAGACCATTATTCATTCACTTTGTCAATTCTTTTTATTAATCATATTCCCATTGGTGAATCGGGCTGTTAGCTCACTGGCAGTTGCTTGGTTTCTGTCTAGTACCTAGCTAGGCATAAACTTGGCATTTTCTGGGATTTTTTGTTATATTTTACAAGGAATTGTATGTTAAACTGTTTTTAAATTTCATAAGCATGACCTATCCTTGTCCCCAGATATGAGGTAAAGATGTTCATATCAAATATAGCTTTTCTGATTCAGTTCTAATGGTGGTTTATTCTTCAAAACATTGCACAAGGCACTCAAGTTGTCATAATTTGATGTTTTGCTTCTCAAGATCATTATCACTAAGTAGCAAGAGCCTCATATGAGTCTCTCATTTGGGTTGCCAGTTTCAATGCTGAAATCCAGTTGGTTTAAAGACTCTCTGATCTGAATGGTCACTACCTAAACCCCAGAACCTGCAGCCATGAATTAGTCAGTGCTAGTGTAACCTCTGCAGCTCAATGAGGGAATTCTGGAGGTTCTGAGCTTTCACATGAGGCTTGTCCTTGTATGTTTGCTCTATCTGCAGTTTAAAGCACCATCATAATCATAATCAGTTTGCTGATAGAGAAACTTTCTGATTTCAAATTCTCTCAGATTACATGCTCAACCATGAGTGAATACAATTATCTATCTGGGTGTGTTTTCCAAGTGTTAACATCATTTTAAAATAAACGTTACAGAATATGGCAGTTTTAATGAACAGAAAAAAACAATAAAAGAAAACATACCCTCTTTGGCAGTCATGGCCATTTCCGTGTCCCTTCACATTACATTGAGCCTGCAGGATGTCATGGCTTGTAAGTGTATCATTAGGAAGAATCACTTGGGCCCAGATTTGACAAAGCGTTTGGGAAGGTGTATATTAGCCGATGGAAAAGGTTAAGCGCACTAAAATGAGAGAGGAAATGTGGCGGACAAATTGAGAAATTAGCAACGTGCGTGTGGGGAGGGTCTCCTAGGACCGGGCGCTGAGGCGAGACCTATTACGGCACATGGCACCAGGCAGCTGGGTGGTAATTATCATCATGTGTTTAGCAAGGCACACTTATGCAGACCAGCGTACATATATGGCCCATTTAGCTTAGATGAGTGGGGGATGTGAAGTACACTCTTACCAGTAGGTAGCTCCGCCCTCCGCTGGGTCCTAGGCTGACTTTGCAGGTGTGACCCGGGCTGCGCCGCCTGGGTGGGTGGGGTGCCAGCGCGGTGAACGGGTGCCACGCTCTGTCCTTGGGGAGGAGGAGACACTGACCCCGTGAAGATCCAGCTGGAGCCTGTTGAGGAGAAGCCCAGATGTGAGAGTTGTGCGTTTACAGTGATAATGTTAATGTGTGTGTGTGTGTGTGTGTGTGCCCACCAAACAGCTGGCTCCTACCATCTGCTGCTGCTCCATGCTGCACCATGTCTGTATGCTCTGCACGTGGGCTTTCCTCAAGACGATTACAGCCAGGCGTGTAATATCAGAATGATTACAAAATATATGTCTACACAAAAGGAAACTTTGTCAATGTTTTATGCGTTTTATTGGATTGTCAATAGATAAGATGGGGCTGGGCTATTAACTTGAACAAATACTTAACATATAGCATTTTACAAGCTACTATCTGTGAATGTACAATTTTAATAAGCGCATATATTTGCTTTTAAATCAACTGCAAAGTCAAAGCTTCTTATAGGCAAAGGAACAACATCTATGAAGAAAAGCAGGTGGAGCATGTTTCTTCAGGACAAAGTGTCAGGTTTGTCAGTTTTTTTGTTTTTTCCAGTTCAATATAAACATCCAAAAATTAATCTCTTTTCTGGCTAAAAGGTTACACAGTGGTACTTTAAACAATGGGTAAATAAAACTGTATGAGCGTACTTTATATGCTTATCCTACTATAAATTTATTGCTATTGCTGATCTTTTAAAGGCAAAGAATATCTAAAAATCTAAAAATTACGCAAAATTGACACTTGTAAGCTTCACAATGTTGTCACCTTCTTAAAAACATACCTGATGTTGTGTTTTGTTGCATTCATACATGTAATCCTCAATTATACATCTTTATCTCCAAAGCTCAAAACCTCTGCTCCATCTTATTATGTCAAGTCAAGAGTTAGTTTTCATGTTCACAAATGATTCTAGTGAAAGGTGTATGGAGTTTAAAAACACAGTGGAGCACCTCCTGTATTACCACCAAAAGATGTGCTTTCAGTTTGTGAGAAGAACTGAGTCTAAATATGCAGCGTTTGTGAGTTAAACATGTGTAAATGAAACTAAAAACCAAACTCCATTTATGTTCGTGATGAGGAAACGAAATCATAACATAGATCAGAAAATAGGACTGTTTAATCCTACTGACTTGAGAGGTCAGTGTTCTTAAAGTCCTTCCATTGCCTGCATTAAAAAAAACTTCCTGTCATTTCTTTTTGAGGGAATATTACAAATGTACAATTCTTTGAAAGCTTAACCTTAACCATGTAGCGCACGTTAGCTTCTCCCTTTGGTTGTTAATCTTTGGCTTGGAGCAATCGAACAGACTAGGGGGGAAAAGAGCTGTGGATCGGGAGGTTGTGGGGGGTTAGTATGCTAAAATCTACCCAAAACAAGGCACTGGAGACATATGCTTGTGCTGTTAATTAGGGAGCCCATATTACAAGATAAATCAGAAATGGAGGAAAGCTTGTGAGGAGCGGGAGACGAGGGAGGAGGCGGGCTGAGACAGTGTTGATTTGAGCAGGGCCTGGGGGCAGCCTGGGGGGCCAGAGAGGGGAATGATAGACTGGCTAACCAAGCACTGATCAGACTACTGCTACTGGTCCATGTACTGTGCTTTTCATCAAAATAGGGAACAAGTGCAGTGGCAAGTAAGTCAGTTAGGCACTCACTTAAGAGCTTTAAAGTACGCATCACGCCGTCTGTGTCACAAGCTTTTACCAAAATCAATTATGCATTTTCGAGTGCTAATGGATCAAGTGTATTTCGTAGATGAGAAAGTGGGCTCTATTCTATGCAACATGCTTTGTCTTTGCGGTTTAAAGTCAAGGAGAAGGCTCATTTTGTGACGTGAGTGAGCAATTTTGACGACATCATGGTGACAGAAAATGACATGGGTAGAAAACGTTTCAAAGGCTGTCATCAGGACTTTGTTTGAGATGTTTCCTCTGACATCCAGAAGTCTTTTTCAGTCAGAAGGTGGTGGTCTGAGGAGCTTGAACTTCATACTGCTCTGAGTTAGATTAGCCCAGATATTTTAAACACCTCATATTGATAAGGTAATGTAAACTGTATCGTCCCCAAGGAAATTTGTCCTCTGCTTTTGACTCATACATGC
Source organism: Scartelaos histophorus (assembly GCA_000787155.1). Lineage (NCBI taxonomy): Eukaryota > Metazoa > Chordata > Actinopteri > Gobiiformes > Gobiidae > Scartelaos > Scartelaos histophorus. The sequence goes on from KN489985.1 coordinate 22,398, forward strand.
CACTGCAGCAACCCGGAGTAGGGAGTGACACAACGCAGAGCCCGAGGACCCATCGCTAGATCCTGAGCCAGACTTGGTCAGGACTAAATTAAATGGAGGATTTTACCTGTTGTGTGTTTTTGAGTTGATGGAAAAACCAGAGTGCCTGAAGGAAAAGCACCACGGGGAGAAACATACAACTCAACAAAAAGCTCAGTGTGTTAGCCATTGTGACACACCTTAGTCATCAACTGGTGATTAGTGTCCCACGGGGTTGTAGTCATAAATTTATTTGGCACTCCATTCTAGAAATTAATCAGTCTTTAAGAAATTGTTGTTTCCTAGAAATTATTTTTTCTATGCTGCAACAGGTAGACCTCATGTGCTGTGGGCATCATCAAACTCTTGATAATTAATAAGCTAAGTATTTTTTATGTATTTATAAAGGTGCAGCATACAACTTGTGTCTCTTCTAGGAGATGTTACTGTCTAAAATGTTCAACAGTTCAATTCAGTCAACTTAATCTATCTTGTGTTTATTATGTCATCAGTGAGAAGGTACAAAACATCAGTGTCAGAAACAGCTATAAAACACAACTCAACACAACTCTTCATCCAAATAAGTACCATGCGAAATGCCATTAATAACCCTACAAAAAGTACTATAATTACAGAAATACAGATATTCTGAAGACACATATTCACAAACAACTACAATACTTCCAGTCACCCAAACAGGCTTCATGTTAGCCAGAACAGTGATGAAAAATGGCGTTGAGCTACCTCCCCAAATCCTCAAAGTGTGTCCACGGCGACAAAAGTAAGTAATGTGTAATGGGAGTGAAGCGGAGGAGTGCGTCTCTGCTAATGCTTCCAGACCCCGCTGTTTGGGCCGAGGAAGACAGCGCTGGAGGGAGGAAGAGCACACAGGCGGACAGCAGAAGGTGTCGAAACAAGGCGCTCTGTGTGGGCCCCATTATTTCTACTCCCCATTCTCTTTTCCCCCTCTTTCCTTTTGAAGACGGCGGGATTTTTCTCCTCCTCCCTGACATAAAAGTAAACAACGTTGCCTGCAGGCACAATTTTCCAGGCAACACAATAAAATGTGCAGTGAATTTATGATGGTCATCCATTAGCTCTTACCAAGGAAACATCACCCGTATCTGTCGTCCATCATTATAATAGAGGGTTAATGCACTGAATTTACATAAAAAAGTCATATTGTCTGCATGAATTATTTACACCCTCAGCTGTTTTTTCCAATTTCGCGTTTTTTCTCTCCTGCTCCGTCCTCTGGATCGTGGCGAGAGGGGTTTGCGTCCAGATTCTTGGGGAGAAAATCTGACAGTAAATTCAGCCGTGAGGTGATTCTGCGGAGGCCACCTCTCCGTACCAATATTTCTCTCCCTCCCTCCCTGCCTCGTACATTACTCTTCGCACTCCCCCATTTGTGTCGGGGGCTGGGGACAGTGAGCTGGGGGCTTTGTGATGGCTTGTTTATGACCCTCTGGTTGTTATACAGTCACTAAAATCCTTCACCGGCCTCCCAGATTCACTTGTAAACCTATTTTATTACAATATGAACTTTGACTGCTGCCCATGTGGACAAATAGAAACGTCAAACTCACTTTGACGGGTTGCTATGACACGGATAATTAGCCGATTCATTCATCTAAAGTGGTTTTACAAAAAAAGAATGGAATGATCTTGCTAAATTTGTACTTGAATATAAAAGATCAGATAAGAAAACCATTAAGAAAGTCATTATTAGTCCCACAATGAGGAAATTCCAAAGTTGCAATACCAAGTTCAAGAACATCAGGAGAAAAGACAAATGCTATCAAAAATTTAAATAACAAATGATAAACTTTAAAAACTTAAAAAACACTTAACGCTACCATCCATAATTTTAATAGATTTCTTTTTTAACCAGTAGATTGCAGATGTGAAGCTGTTTCCCTCTCCCTCACCCCTCTCCTGGCCTTTGCTCAGGCTCACCTGTGCTCTCCATCTTCTTCTGCCAAACCAAAGCTGACTCACTATCAGACAAAAGTAATGAAGATAGCATCTAGTGGTGATATGGGAAAATACACGGTACCATCTAAATCTAATCAATCTAGAATATTAGAAATACTTTGAATATAGGCACTGTGCAAGTAGAATAAACATATGGTTGAATATGTTTTATTATCCATGGGAATAAGTTTATATTGTACTGCAAATGGGTGTCTGCACTGTCATATATTCCACAAACGTACAATTACAAGGAAGTAAACCAATATCAAAATGCATATTCAACATCCGCTCTACAGTTTGACAGACATTTCCAAGTATAGATAAGAGTCCATTCAAACCCAGTCAATGGTTATCTCCCCTCCTCCTAATTCTTTAGCGGTTAATCTGATAGAACTCACACATGATTGCTGGGGCTTACAGTAAGTGAATTATGCTGCTATCACACTGCTGTAATGAAGGCTTGTACGCACGGGCTGCTAACAGTTTGCCTCTCAGACCCAGGGGGAGAGCCTCGGTGATTGAGCAATTATGACAAGCTCAATTACTGTCATCATATTATCACTGCTAATCCAGGCCCTCCACGCCGTATGTGTCTCTTCTTCTTCTTCTACTGCCCCGATCGCGCCGTCTTTTCCCCCTGTCAAAGAGGTGAGCAAGCGATGTCGCCCCGACCGCCGACACTAACCCGAACAAGCTCAAATATGTCAATCTACCGGTGGCTGTCTCTTTGCTATGCTATCGTAACACCGAGTCTCCGGGATGGATGTCTTAATTTTTTGTAATTTGGCTTGACAGTGCCACAGGCGTCAAAGCGTTGCTAGCGTGGATTTGCGCTGCAGCCGTGACAGAGAGCAGTTCTGGTGAGTTATCTGATATGGCTAACGTGCTAAGTGACGATCACAGAGCTAGCAGGAGTGGTGTGGTGCAAAGTGGAGATTAATGGAGGGATGTGACAGGGGAAAAAGTGGAATAAAAAGAGAAAAATTGCTAAGATGAAACAGATCAAGTTTGATAAATAGCAACAGGAGAATTGGGGTCGTTAGTGAGAGTAATGTGGGAGATGTCAAATGGACACAGGCGTTGCAGCAGGTTGTAAATGGGATTGCTTTGATTTGCTAGATTTGTGCCGAAAGACCTTTAAAGATTTTTTTTTTGAAAAGCAACAAATAAAAAAGTTCCAAGGTTCATATATTTCACAATCTTTCAGAATTGCATGGTCTGGTGGAGAGGGTTGAGAATGGGTATCTCTGTAACAACACATTGGGCTGGGTATCATTATTTAGAGAGGGACTAAACACCTAAACTCTGCCCACAAATAGAGCTGCTCACTTGGGCAGTGCTTGGAGGAATTAATAGGATCCATACATTAAAGGTCCTATATTACACAAAACTGACTCTTGTGAGATTTAAGCCATGTTATTACACGTACTTCTCAATAACGTAACTGAGTTGTGTTTTGTTTCAGTCGCACATCTTTGAATCTGAATGATACAAAACACAACACTGGGTATGTTTGTGATGAGAACACCATATATAACAATACCAATAGTTCACTGATCAGAAAATACTGTTATATGGGTCCATAAACTCCACTCCTACAGCCAAGTGTAATCAGAAACTCTTGTAATCAGGACAGTCTTTTGTGATGTCACCAACTACTTCAGTTTACAGTGGTATCTGAAGGGAGCACATATTCAGTTTTAAACTATTTTCACCAGAAATATGCAAATGTGCCCAGCTCCACTTTGAAATCTATCAAATCATTGTGCCATTAGCTTTAATATGCAAACTCAAAAAGACTTTCAAAGACTACATGAAAAAGTCGTACATTTTTAGCAGCTAAACACAAAAAGTCTATGAAATACGTGGTTTAGCTGAGATATAACAGCTTGCCACAATGGGCCTTGTATATGTTCCTGCTTGCACATCCACCAATCAACTGTCAACCATGACCATGACCATTTCAATACAAGTCAGTATTGTATGCCAAGCTATATATATATGTACCAATTCAATGAGAAATATACAGACTTACAACCTTTTTTTCTGTTAAGCTAGTGCAGAGATCCAGAAACAACCAAGAGTTACAGGTATGACACGCTAACTCCACTAAGACTGACGCTAGCAAGCCTCGGGATCCAACCCACAATCCTTCACTCGCTGTACGCCTCGCATTACCATCAAATAATAAAAAACACATGAAGCAAAACAGCCAGCAGTGTCCGGGGGAGCCTTGGGGGATACTTGTACTGCTCTGGGATTGACATGGGTCAGTCAAACAGATGCAGATAAAGACAATGGCGAATAAGTCCAAGACAAATCGCTGTGAGCTGGTATTTTGTAGATACAAGACTTCAGTGTTGCGTTGCGAAGCTGGAGGTGCGCCGAGAAGTTGAGTTGGATCAATGTTTGCGAAGCCCGTGGTCTAACCTGTTCTCATCCATATAACATCTCTTTACAGCGGCAGCTCCCGTAGCAGTTGCCAGTCTCCTTGTTTATTCCTCACGCCGACGGAGCTCTCCAGAGGGGCCTGATCCCTGCTTGCCTCCGGGTTGCCAGCTCAGTGCTGCTAAGGAGATGGGGATTACACAGGTCAGATAGGCACACCACCTCCATAGACCTGATCTGCCCCGAATCGATCGCTGTCCACTTTGTCGGAGGAAGGAGGAGTGAAGGCCAGAGCGGAAGACCTGTTGAGGCGGGAGGTGAGGGAGTGACCCGCTGTGGATTCTTGAAAACTGAAAAGGGAGTAAATAAGAGTTGTTTGTGAGAGGTTGCAGATGGGTGAGGAGGGGTTGTCTAGTTAAAGGTGCATTAACGTTTTGGTTGAGATTTGAGATTAGATTTGAAGCAGAGTTGACTTTTGTTCAGTAGAGATTGGAAATTCCAGGGTTAAAATTATCCATACAATTCTAATGTGTGTAGAGAGTTTAAAAAGGAGAACCTTCTGTATTATCACAGAATATCACAAGATGGAAGAGAGTGCTCCGTTTGAGAGAAAAAGTGAGACTGAAAATGAAACAAAACATAACTCCCAGGTTTTTGATGAGGAAACAACATTTTAACAACAGAAAATAGCGTAATATAGGCACTTTAAATTTTTAACAGTATCTGCAGTCTGTAAGTACAAGCCTGTTTTGGTAGTCAGACTAGAGATAAAGTGACATTCGTAGAATAAGTGACGCCTTTCTGTGTGGAGTTTGCATGTTCTTCCTGTGTCTGTAGGAGGGTTATTAAGATTTCCTCCATTCACACATCATGCACATCACATCAAACAATATAATTATTTTACACAAATGTACTTCTAACCAAAATCCTGGTTTAAGAAAAAGAAAGATCCTGGTAACTGCTCATGAGAGGTTGCTGTGCTCAAACAACTATTATTACAATGTTCTATATTTAAATGTATATATCTGATTGCTTTGAGGCAAAATTCTATAAATGCCAAACATATCGTATAAGCAGTGTCTATTCATATAATGTCAAATATAGGCCTGTCATGATTATACATTTTGAAGAAAGATATATCGCTACAAAGAAATATTGCAATAAACGATAATATTGAAATTACTGTATGCACTGATATGCAGCATAATCCCAGTAAACCAATTTTTACATATACAGTACCATTAAAAGGTGTGAGCTTCAACCAATAAATAGTAAGATAAACCATTAATTAGTCATAAAGATTATTTATTCTACCCTCTTCAGTTCAACTCTTATTATAGTACAGAAAAATGGCTAAAATATCCCCACTATTGCAAAGAAACTGTATTCGATAAATACTGAGCCCCAAAAATTACTGTTCTAGCTGTCTAGCTCGCTATCATATGGATGGGAATTAGATAAGGATGGAAATTAGCTTTGGCTACAATCCTGCATATTTACAAGTACATGTTTTTTCTTTTGCATTATCTTGCTTTTTAATATGAATTGTCCCTTTAATAAATACAAATATATTGAATGTTAAGTCAATATATTAATGTCAATATATTAAAATAAAAATGTCCTTTACGGCCAAAGCCTCCTCAGAAGCTCCTACCCTGATAGCTACTTTGAGAGAAGTTGCCAGAAAAGTAAACTAATCACTCACTTTGAAACAAAGTATGCCATGATGCTCAGAAGTGCTGAGAAGAATCCAGGCGGGTCAGCTTACTGTACAAATAGGGTGGCAAACAAATTTGCATGACAAAATTAAAAATCAATGCATTCCAGCTCACCTAATGACCAATCTCCCCAGCGCTGCTCCTGGCTCTCATTAACATTCTGGGAGGTTCAGGAGAAAATGTTAGAGCAAAGCATTAATCTCTCTCAGCAAAAAAGCTTGTATCTTCTGACAGGTGGGTCAAAGTTGCCGTTTAATCTAGCCCATAATTTCTGAAATGTGCTGACAAAGTGTATTTTAATACATTCAAACATGGCTCACCGCGCAAAACACCTCAACAGGATGCATGTGTCCCCACTACGGACTCACGGCACAGGTAAATATGAAATGAATATGAGAAAAATATGGAAAAACTACACTGAATACTGGCAATGAAAAAATAATGTACACCACTTGTTGAATGGGTTAAAGCAGCTGTGAATTAAGAAAGTAGGTATTTAAAGCTAACTAGTTCCACGCTTTCAAAAACCCTCAAGTACATGAGTATTCACACATTTGCATTTTCTGGGTACATGAACAGCCTTTTTTAATGGGGAAGAGAGACAAGGGGCAGCGCCAACTCAAAGCCAATCAGACAGCAATATGATTTTGAAAAAAAGTAATGTTTTTACAATACACGTCACAGTCACAGTAATTGCAAACTGTCTCATTAGTGCTACATATACACCAAAAACAACGTTCTTTATAGGCAACAGTATCTCAGTTGGTAGAGAGTTCACTGATCTGAAGATTGCACGTGCGATTCCAGCTCCTACATATGAATACTGTTGTTGTGTCCTTGGGCAAGACACATAATCCATCTCACTCCCAGTGTCTGTGCACATTGCTGTATGAATGTGTGTGTGAATGGGTGAGTGGTTCCTTGATGTAAAGCTTTGAGTGCCTTGAAGGTGGAAAACTGCTTTATATCTAAATGTGATAATTTAACATTTACCATTTATTTTCTGACACCATAACTGGTAAAAAATTGTGGAAGAGTGTTACAAAGCTGCTATTTGGCACTGTTTGTATTGTAGTTTAAACTTACAAGTCAGGCGTGTTACAGCAGACCTGTTATCTAGTTGAACAGTGAGCACCTGCACGTGCCTCATGTATTTACAAGTTGGATGGCCTGCACTTGACTTTATTGCCCATTGGCAGAAAGGTGCCGTGTGAGGTGCCGTGGTGCTGGCCTATTGAAAAATGTGGTCCTTACCTCTTGGCCAGCCTGGTGGAAATAATATCACTCACACTGAGGGATCACGGTGTCAGGGTCAATTGTCCTGCAAAAGACAGGGGAGATGGGAGACACTTATTGATTTTTCATTTTGTTGGGGTAAGCAAGCATGTTGAGACCGGCCGCGCGTGCAATGAGGCAGAGACAATGTGCTGGAGCGCTCTTTCAGCCTGTCACACCAAAGCCACGCCAGCTCCGAAACAATTATCACAGAAATAACATGAAAAGTCTGCAAATGTGAGCTAGCGTATTCAAACTGACTGCAGGAAGCACGCCATCCGCTTCCATGATGAATGAGGAGTTCTTGGCGTGGAGCGCAAAGGGAGAGGCATGCCAGCGCCAGCCCAGAGAGGGGTGAGCCGAGGCGGGCGGAGGAGCGGCACAGGGCCCGCACAGGGTGGAAGTGCAAACGCCTGTCAAACACATTAGACTGTGCTGCAGGACATAGACACATCCCAGCAGTCCAGCCTCCTACCCAACAGCTACAAACTATGAATATATCAGGAGTGGGGAATTTCCAAAGATCATATTTATTTTTCAAGATATTATGTATAGTATACGTGTACAATGAAAAGCAATACCAAAGGACAATTTATAGCTTGCAACAATCTGGGTAGAATTCCCTCCTGTGGGCTCACCACCTGCAGGGGGGTTCACAGGGTCTGGGTCTGGTGCACAGAGTAATGGGCAGCGTGCTGCCCCTGCGACCCACCCGGATTAAGCGGCAGAAAATGGATGGATGGATGGATGATATGGTTTAATACATTTTTCTAATGCACCACCTTTTCATTAACTGATGCACTGATCCGATACTGGTATTTGATATCGGCACTGATATAGAAAAAAACTATGGGATTAAATATCGGCTCCCAAATATCGGTTCAGGAGATATTCTGGTTGAGTCCAAAATGTATTTAATAAAACTTAAAAAAGAAAGTCTCTTAATGTTAGATTGTGTTATTTAAACAAAGCTGTTGAGTTGTTACTTGTGTGATAATAAATAACAGCTACATAACACATTTCGATCAGGTTTGTCTTAATATTTTAAAGAAGATAAATCCTATTTTCAGTTTCTCAGCACTGATATCTGCTGATATCGGGTATTGGCAGATACTTAAAGCTGTAAAATTTAAATCTGTATCAGAAGTGAAAAGCTGGATCAGTACATGCCTCATTTTGAGCCAGTCAAATTTGTCTCTAGCCACTGAATTTATTTATTTCCTATGCTGCCGTCTTCTTCCCAAAGACACATACATGTGGCTGAATTTGTTATTCCAATGATGATTACGAGAAGTGTTCGCTCATTGACCAAAAAGTTGACGGTTCAATTACCAGTACAAATTGTTCTGACCTTGAGCAAGGCACTTCTCCTTTTGTGTATGTGTCTTAATAGTTAAATTGAGATTAAAATTAACATAAATCAGCATAACATACCACGATTTAGCATTTTTGATAATTACTAATATACACTTTTCCAAACGCTTTTTACAACTGAAAAAGCCCAACTATTTTCAAAACACGACCCAAATCACACCTCCTGAGCAGTGTTTACTTCACCCATCCAAAGCATCTTATCAAAAGACAATATATTTGATAAACACAAGTGATTCCTAAGCCACGCCATAGACCAGTGTCCTCTTTGACATTGCATTGGGGACAGTCACAGCACTTGGGGTCACGACCTCTTCAGACCTTTATATTTGTCCCTGTTGGCTGGACAAAATAAAACGTCTACAAGTTATTCCAGAGCATGCCGTGGTTACTGGCTGAATATACATCGGCGGGTTGAGGTCTGTGCGCTATTGTGAACGGTGTACCTCATTTGCAAAGGCTAGCGTCTGGTCAGTGGTCCGAGGCGTGACAGACGTGGAGAGGTGGAGAGCACTGCGGTCAGACGCTCACCTCGATAAATGATACAAGGCTCTGTCCAGCCCGTCTTCTGTGGAGGGGTCGGAGTGGAGAAAGGGCAAAATGGTGCTTCGGCTGTTTTCTGCAAGAGAGGAAAAATACTGGTTTTATGGGAGGAAATACTACAGAAACGAAAATCTTGCTAAGATAAAAGTGCACTATGTAACTTTTTGGTTGCGGGTCGGTCAGCTGCTTTGCTCTGTCTGAGATGTTCCACACTATGACATTAAACAACTCTAACTTACATTGAATCAATTACAAGTGGTTTTATAGCTCAAAAATACATAGAAAAACAGGAATTCTGACTGTGAGTAAGGTTGCCTCTCCATAGAGCTGACCTGTTACTTGGTCTGGTTCTCTCCATGAAGATAGAAAGGTTTAATACCATACTGTGAAAAATTTCAGACAAAGTAATAACATCTCGATAGAGAAAAGCATTTGACGAACTCTCCACCAAAAAAGTCTAAATACATGTTGACTGAAGGCTTTTAGATATTGTTAAATATGTTTCATTATTGATTAAATCAGACTTTTTCTTTTTTTTTTTACTTAAATATGGGGTTATCTTTGTGAGAAAGAAATCTGTTGGCATGTGTTTTAAGTCTGTAAAGTCCAGCTAACTACAATTATAAGATTACAATTATTTTAATAGTCAAACTAGTCACAATTAATCTGAAACGTTAATGCTGACATTTCTCCACTAACTATACATTGTTTTCAATTTCGTGATTATAGACACCATTTTGAGGACTTTTCAGTCTTTAAGATATATTTGAGTCTTTAAGATATATTTTTAAATGTTAATTACTATGGTAATTGAGCTGAACTTTTATCACTCCAAAACCCAAGGATTTGACATTTAGCGAATATATCACTAAAGGTATATTATTTTTGCTTTGTTTTAACTTAATACTATTGCACCTCTCTCATGTTACTATTTTCCATGTTCACATGAGCAGAGCAGCCACCTGTTCTCAGACTATATCCTCACGTCCCCCAGACGCGATCCTTTCAGGTCAGCACTATTTTGACTGGAACATTATATTCCAGCAGACCAGATGTAACCTTAAGGACATTTTTTTTACACGGATGCTCCTTCATTTAACCTTTTTTCTCACTTTACTGCTTATTAAAGGGTGCAATGCTGTCTCACTTCCAGACAATATCAAAACTCCAAAAATCAGGCCATAAATCACATTCCAATCAGAGAGCACTTTGAAAGGTGTCCAGGATCCCGCAGTCGCTTCTACAGCTGCTGGGCATGGCAGGGTAGAAGTGTATATCTCTTCTCTTCTTCTCCCTCCCTATCCTTCCCCTCCCTTTCTCTCTCTTGCTCTTTCCCCACTTTCTACCGCTCTCTCTGCCTTCCTCATTATTTTTCTGCCCACTTCAATATCTCTCTTTTTCTCTCTTACTTTCCCTCTCTTATACCTTTCCCTCTCTTATACCTTTCCTCTCTCTCTCTACTCATCTCTCCATGTTTTATTTTTCTACCCCCTTTTCTCTCTTCCTCTCCCCATGCTTTTCCTGTCACTCTACACCCCCTCACTTTCAACCGGACAATCTTTCGCTCTCTGCCTCCCTCTTTCTTCTCTGCCTCTCTCAGCCTCTCCCCCTGCCTCCCCCTCTCCACCTGTGCTCGTGGTACTCCCCTCTCCCCACGCTGACAGAGTTTCAGGAAGTGGAGACAGTGGGTGGATGGAGGTGAGAGAGGGTGCCCCGGCAGCTGCTCACCTGGTCTGACTCCACACCTGTGAGAGCACGGCGTTACACTGTTAACATGCAGACGTACAGACTGGAACAAAGCTGATGCAACCACCTGGTAATGGGGCACGCATGAACTGGATTTGGCACATCTGGTGTTTTTAAAGTGCAATGTAAAAATGCACACAAACACACTAGAGTTTGCCAGTTTCTGTATGTTACTGAGTTCAGCTTGTGAGGCTTGAATGATCCTGCAAATTTAGAAACATACCTGAAGGTTTGGAGCAATTAACGCAAATTATCTAGTACATTTTTGTTCACATGCCAACTCAAAATCTCATTACTATCACATTTTTTGAGATTATAAAACTGCATGTAAACAGCAAAATCATCACATTTCTTTCTGATCATGGTCACTCTGAATACTCACTATGACTAATTTTGCAGTTTGCACAGCATTTAAATCATTTTTAAGGGCCAGAAATCAAGTAATAATCAGATATGCGCTTGTAAAAACAGTCATTAGGAACTTTAAAGTGACAACCATATTTCAAACAGAGCGGTTAAACTGGGCAGTACCTGGAGGACATCTGTGAAATGGAAACCTGCCTCACAGTTTTTCTAGGTATTTTTAAGCTATAAAACCACTTGTAATTGAATAAATGTTAGCTATGGTTGCTGTTAAATGCCTTACAGTGACAATTTCAGGCTGAGAAATACCTTATCCGTAAAAACCAAAAAGTTACATGGTGCATCTTTAAAGTTCATTAGCAATATGGTTCAAATTCCAAACATGAGTCCTTTAAACTGAATAAGATCATAGGAGAGGGATTTTTCTTATTAGTAATGTCATTTATGAAGAGTACAGCAAACATGTCAAACATGAAAAGCCCAGTGTCATATAAAATACAGGAGTTTCCTCTTTGGAGAAGAGTGTGAAGAGATACATGTAAAAGTAGTTCAGATTCAGAGCGGCTGCAGCCAACACTTGAGGCTCAATTTGTCAAATTCACTTTGTGCAGAGAGACAGGCTGTATTACCCTGGTGAACAGCTCTACACACCACTGTGAGAGAGAGTGTGTGTACATGAGTGTGAGTGTACATGTAAGTGTGTGTGTATGTGTGTGTATATGTGTGTGTGTTTCTACTTAGAGAAAAGTTTGAAATTACATAACATTATATAAGTATCATAAACTGCATTTACGGTTTTTTTTTTTCGTTTTTTTTTTTTTTCA
>KN489985.1:39735-56522 GCA_000787155.1 Scartelaos histophorus
CGCGTGTGTTTCCGCCCTGAGAGGCGATTGCCTCCGCTCCCCTGCTACTCGCTTCTATCCCTGCCCGCCATCGCCCTTCTTCAATTGGGCCCCGTTTCTCATTTGCCTATTCATTTAAAAGCACAAAATGCCTACTGAGATCCAATATGGGGCTGAGGCAGGGGGGCGCGAGTGGGCCCTCAGCGGGGGGCCAAAACACAGCGTCAACACGATGAGGACGGGGACGAGACGGAGGATGCCCAGACCTCCGACGGGCCCTGCCTTTAAATGGCTTCTTCTCTTGTGCTCTTTGTTTTTCCCCGCTGATGCGCTGCTCACTGGGTAGTGCTGAGATGGGGAAGTGCAGTCCGCTTGACCCTGCGCCAGGCCCAGGCGGGGGTCCCCACTAAACACTCTTTATGTGTGTGTGTGTGTGTTTTTAAAGGAACCTCCCTCTGTCCACCTCTGCCATTACTTCACGCCTCGCCCCTCTTCTTCTCAACACCTCAGAGGATCCAAAGCCCAAAAGCAAAGGCTCCCCAACTTCTGAAACTTCTTTCATTGGCCTCAGAAGTGCAGAGAAATTGCACTTTGTATAAATGCTGAAGGGAGCCATGGTTAGCCCGCAGTAGCAGTAGCAGTAGCAGCGTGTGACATGTTTTATGCATGGACAGCAGGTCTTACAGGTCACAGAGTTTCACATCAACAAAGTGTGGAGGGCGGTTCAGGGCGAGAGGTGTGCCAGGAAGGGCAGGGGACCAGGGAGACGGAGAAAGACAATGGAGAGTTTTGGGAGAGGCACAGTGTTAAGAAAAGAAATAGAACTCCTTATATTCTAACCTATAAATAATATTTGACAAATATAGACACATTCATAACTCTCTTTTGTTACAAAGGGACATTTTTGTGCTGGTTTTAGTAACTATTATAGGTTCACTGTTCCAGACTTTAAAAGAGTAACAGACAGTTTTCACAGTTTCATGACTTTGAGGTTAAGAATGCTTACAAAACCTATAACAAAACACAGAATGACTCTCTACCAAATATATCATTTAAGTTGAAATCTCCAACTTTGTCAGAAACTTCAATTTCAGGGGTTACAGGCCAAAGTATTATTTTCAGCTCTGACTATTTAACAAATGCCAGTACCCTCTCACCCACTCACTCACTCTCACTCACTTTATGCTGCTTTCAGTCAATAAAACCTTTGAGCCCAAATGAATATTCAAAATAACTTACACAAATCTATTATTTACATTTTTTTACTTGCACATGTATATTACAATAGGCTAAAGGTGCACTGGGTAACATTTCTAGTATAGGGTCCGTCACTTGCTTGTCTCCATGGAAATGATTGTATTTCTGAGCATTAGAAACACCTGTAATGAATAAATATTAGATGGATGTGTTTAATGTCATACTATAGCACTTTCAAGGGGAAGCAATAAGAGACAAGCAGGTAGCGGACCCTCCACAGTGCACCTTTAACATCTCCAAGTGCAGCACAGTGCCTTTTACATACAGCTTTTTTTCTCATTACTTGCTATAGATAGAAATAGGCGCAAACATTACCATAACTAATGAATAACAAGCTCACACAAAATTAAATATATTTCTGTTGACAACAAAATTAATGTTTTCAAATCACATCTGTACCATAACATTAGATTTACCTTGATTTAACAGGCATCTCAAGTGCAGCAGCCAAGCAATTTGTCAATGAAACTTTGGCAGAAATACTGGAACAGATCTGCAAACATCTGCTGATAACTGTTGATTCAAAGCTCAGATCTCAATCCATTTATCCGGCTCCCTGTTTAATATCTGCCTTCTCTAACAGCCATTCACCGTAAACGCAGACGATTAATCCAGAGCAGGAGACACTCTCATCTTTGTAACTAATCAGCATTTGAGGCATGTAATAAAGCCATCAGCAGCTCACAGTCTGCTCCAAGCCCAACACAAGCACCTGGTTAAGATCATTATTTACACATACAATCAGACACTGGCAGCAGCTGGGACAGCCAGGAGAGGGCCAGGTAAGGGACAAGTTTGGAACAGATGGAGAAGGGATTTTAGGAAGTCTATAAAAATAAAGTTGGCATCATTTGTATTGACATGTTATCTTTTAACTTAGCAACAAGGGAGCACCCAGCGACCCTGAGGAGGAAACATTTCAACATGTTGGGAGAAGCTCGGACTAGAGTCGATGCTCTCTAACATGTCTGTTGGCCGGTGTGGAGATGCCTCAGGGAGTTTGGGAGATGCTCAGATTGGTTCCGCTGTAAGCTAACCTTCCCAGCTATATGAATAGTTACGATATTGCAAAAACTCAGGAAAATCTAGCCTGAATTCTGCTGTTTTCATTAGGCCCAGGCAACCAGTGGTTGTCCAATCACAGGACAGAACTGTAGTTTGGGCCAAAGCCAAAGGTCAAGGGTTAAACTGATGTCAACTGAGGAACTTCTTCTAAAAATGTGGCATGGGTAAGCACTTTGTGCATTTGTGGATGGGAAAGATTTCTGTGCTTTTCTCTGAAGTAGATTGATAAAAAGTTTGATTTCTCATCTTCGCTGTTGGCACTTCCACCAATCAGATTCAAATATTTGTCTCAAAGTTCCACTTTTGTATGAACACTTTCAGCGAGAGCTGTTCCAGATTGATAATGTGTAGAACTCAATTTGAAGTGCTACAAATATCAGTCTGGTATTTAAACTTTCTCCTGAACAGTGTGGGGTGCCCATAGGAACATTAGTATTTTATGTTTTATTATGTTGCACATGATTAGCTACTTAAGCTGTAATCTTTGGCTGATAAAATCTTTAGGTAATTAATAAATGCTTATTTTTTAACATGTGTCAAGAATGGAAACCCCCATAGGCAAAACTTTACACGATACTGTCTGAAATAAAAAAAATTCTGCTGCTGTACTTGAATTTCCTCTTTTAACTTTATGATTTATGCTGGGTATATGTGTTTGACAATAATCTGTATTATCTAGGTGTTCCAGTTCAATTAAAATCAATTTTATCTTGGCCTGTTAATTCCATTCATAGGACCATTCTTATTGAACTACCTTTAAGGACATCCACGTTTCATTTTCCAAACAGGAACCAAATGAAAGGAGGCCGCTTTCTCCTCGTCCTGATCCTGTTTTAATGGTACTCTCCAACCAAAATGAAGAGCGTGCTCAAACCCCATTGAAAAGGAATAAAAAAACATTGTCCATTTAACCAGGCTTATATTCACAATTACATACCCCTCAATAGCACCATGTATTGCTTTTAACTCTTCCATCTAATTGCATGCTAAATTGTACCACCACTTAAAAACCCCAAAAGTTCAAAGCACCTCTACGTAGCTAGCATCTTTTTTCCAACACGCGGCGCTAGTTGAAATGCGCTCATTGATGGCATGTCCGCATTTATAGTCTATGTAAATATTTAAAGCGAAAATGGTAGCGCCACGTTTCCGAGTGGTATTGTCCCAAAACACTGCAATCAGGCAAAGATCTCACATATGCAAAAGAGGCAATAGCGGGACCTAGCGTACTTCTCCATTTGACAGAGTACCTCTCCGCGGTGAATACATTATGGTAGCGCGGAATACGAGCAAATGAATGCCGCCTCACTCCTCCAACGCGGCGTCACAGCGGCAAAGCACGGAAAACACCAATTCATCCCCATTACAGTTTCATCACACCTGCGGAATACAATAGCACCCCGCCCACCAGGGGGACGAGGCTGTTCTCTTATGACCCGGGTACAGTAGGCTATACAGGAGCATGGGGTTTTAAATGGGACCTGGATACAGTTGGAATTCTACATACAAGAGGGGAATTGGGGTTGGGTTTTAATGCTGCATTTGGACTTGATTTTAGTTCCAAAAAGTCCATATATTTGAACCATAAAACAGGTTTCAATGTGTATATAATTAAATTGATTAAGCGATTTTCTGGTCTATGTTATAATCTTCTTTTGTCATCACAAGCATCACCAGTTTTGTTTCATTCAAACATGTTTAACACACAAATCCTGCATATTTAAGTATTTAGGTTGTCTTGTATTCTCAAACGGAAGACAATGTTCCACCTTGTGATACAGGAAGTGCTCCACTGTGTTTTGAAACTCCATACATCTTCACTAGAATCATTTGGATTATTTCAGCCCTGCAATTCAGCTAATCTCTACTGAATAGCTGTTAGCTGCTAGCTTAAAAACTACAGCTTCATGACATCACAAGGTGTAACAGAGCATTTTGAGCTATGGAGATGTAGATTGACTAATAATACAGGATTGCTCCAATGTGTGAATGAAACAAAACCCTAGTCCTGGTACACTGAAAAAAATAACTTCTGGTGGTAATAAAATATTAAATCAACTGTGGTCATTTTTACACTGAAATAACATTATTATGTGAGAACTACACCTTATTGCATTTAATAGCAATGGACAAAATGTTCTTATTTTACTAATGTTGTCAAAGTTTTGTGTTTAATGAGTAAGTTCTACTTTGTAATCATCAGTGCCTTTTAAAGGTTTTACAGCTGCAACTCACAAATCCTGAAATACTCAGTATTACCAAGGTCCATCTAGAAAAAAAGTGAGTAACAATTACACAATTCATGACTGTTAATCGTGGTGGTAAGTACATTTTACTTAATACTGACATGTAAATTGTGCCTGATATTACAGCAGTAAAATTTACTTAAGTGCTAGTGCAAATTGTTACGAGTATTTTTTCTAGGAAATCTTACTTTTTTTTTTGTGTTGTTTCAGTATGTGTTTGAGGAGGTTATAACATTATAACATGGCTTAAAGTTCACACCTTTCACCTAAGTTACTACTGCAGACTCAAAAGTTGGTCAAAATATTGCTCTAAAAATAATTCAAGGCATTTGAAATGAACTGGTTGTAATTTAAAATACAGATTTTGGGTCACATTTTGTTAGACTAGCGGAGTGGAGTAATGGGGAAGTAATTGCTACAACTCTAAATCATGTGATAAATTATAATTTTGACACAATCTTCCAACGTTTTAGAAACGTTGTCAAACATGCAGAGGCAATTAGACTTACTTCATTTGCAACAAAAATGTCTGTTCTTTTTCTTTTTCTTTCTAAGACAAAAATGAGGTTTATCCAACCATCCATGAGAGAATAAAATGAGCGTTAACTGTTTTCAGGCTCAAAACTTTGTGACCTTCATAGAGTTGATCATAATCGTGATGATGTGAAGTCCACCATACTAGTACATAAAACCACTTATAATGAAAAAACTCACAAAGAAACAATTCTATAATTCTACAAAAATTCTACAAAAATTCTATAGCTTATATAGGTATGTTACAATAACTAATTTTGGATTATGATACATTGCTGAAGATAATAAAGATGATTAATGATAATATAGAAACTAATTTACACTAACCTTGCAGCAGGATTATATCCAACACTATTCTAAAAGTATAATGTGGTGACATTTTTGTACTTAGTTTGCATTTTTAATGAGTCATAGAAGTAATTAATTCTGCGTTTTACTGCTTAAATCTTATATTGCCAAAAATAACTGAAATTCCAACTTCAAGCTGTTCGAGCTTTCATAACGATAATCAATACACTGCTGAAAAATAAAAGTAATATTTAAGTAAATTCAAATTACTCAAATTAAAGGTGCATTATGTAAGTTTTTGGCTGGGGGCCTGTCACCTGCCTGTTTCTATGGATATGTAGCTGCTCTGCCTGGAAAGTTCCACAGCATGGCATTAAACAGCTCTACCTTACATTCATTTAATTACAAATGGCCTTAGAATTCAAAAATACCTAGAAAAACAGTGAGCAAGATTGCCTCTCCACAGATCTGATATGTACCTCGGTCTGGTCTCCGTGTAGATAGAAAGATTTAATACCACACTGTAAAACATTCCAGTCATAGCAATAACCATTTGACAGACCCTCCACAAGAAAAGTTACGCATTGCACTTCTGACTTGGCAAGATTTTGGTTTTTATAATGAACAATACTTGAAACTACTGCTCACACATGTCAGTGTCCCAGTACAAGTCCGGAGAAGTAGAAATCTCATTAAACCACTCGTAGATTCCAGCTGTCTCCAAGGTCTAACTCTCTTGAGAAAAACTGTGGCATCAAAGAGTCCACCAACCCCACCATGATAAGGACGCAGGGGGAGCCAGGGGACCAAGAAGGACAACTATCCCCCTTTAAGCCCACCTTCTTGGCGCGTGATGACCCTGTACGCGGGGCTATTGTCTAGGCTCCTTATCATAATGTAGGCTGTGTTGTCTTCTCCATTACACCTCGGCCATTCAATTAGCCCCCATTACCATAGTAATAGAGAGCTGCGATGCTCGGGTCAGGACTGACAAGGGGAGGAGGAGAGCGGTCAGAAAGAGGCAAGTCAAAAAGAGAGAGAGAGAATGTCAACGCACCTGTAGGCACCCACGTCAACTTGTATTATGTTTCGAAGCGGCGCGGGTCAAAGTCACTAGTGGACAAGATGGCGGAATGGACACACGTTGAAGGACGAAGCTATAGTAAGGTGACACGCCTGAATTAGTAAGAAACCAGAAGACAGAGAACCGGCCAACGTTGTCGAGAAGGGGATATAGGCAATGACGGATTTTGCAAGGCTTGGTTCCATAGTGTCACCTTGGGCATCCAGACATTTTGATAGATGCTACGACCTTGGTTGGTGGGGATAGGCGGCGTTTTTGAGCAAGCAATGAATTCATTGTGCAAAATTAAAGGAGAAGGCCCCAAAGAGAAGAGAAGAAGAAAGAGGGTAACTTGATAAGGCCGTTTCCCAAGACGTCAATAGTGACTTAGTGCGAGTGGAGCTAAGTGGTAGTGATTACCAATAATGAGCGTTGTAAAACAAACTGCTCCACAGAAGAAGTTCAATTGATATAGCTGTTTTAAAGGACAGTGGGAAGAATAAATAAACAACAGGATAGATATTTGCAACGGGATAGTCTCATAGTCACATCACTCACTTCATTCTGCTTTATTGAGTTGTTTATATATGAATTTGGGGAGGTAAACTGAAGGCAGGTCAGCCACTTTGATGAGGTGTTTGAATACTTGTATTAGTAAAAATCAGATTAGTTAAAGGCAGTGATAAAAGAAGTACAAAATAGAGTAAAAAATTGAATGAAAATACTCAAGCAAAAGTATCACATGAAAAAAATCAACTTAAGTAAATGCAATAAGTACTTCAGTAAAATGTAATACAATTTCACACAGTTTTTGTGATCTAATAAAGCTTCTAATGTAGTGATTTTATTTAAGAGAATTCAGTTTTTTCTGGCTGTTTTTATTGCATATTTTTGCTTGCTCAAACTATGTTCAAAATAAACCCATCTGACTTTTCAGCAGGTTGCAATTATAAAAATACTTCTACTTTTCAGTCCTGTACATAGTTATAGTGAAATAGAAAGTAACATTTCCAAAATCGTACTTAATATCCCACTTTCATAGGGCATCTTTTGAAGAAGTACAACACAATGAATCGGAAGCCATGGTGGTCTTCCTTAACAAATTTCCAGGTGTCACTTTAGTTAACAAATTGATTTCCAATACTCCGTCAAATGAATGACAGAACATGATTGTCAATGCACCTGTCAATCAAATTATTGAAGACATCATAACAAAACCTGTCCTGGGACAACAACAACACAAGAAAAAATATAAAATCTATACAAAACTTGTCAGCTCAATTTACTGGAGAAAATAGATATAGATTACCAATAATGCACTTGTACTTGACAATTATGCATAGGAGTTAATATATGAATCTAGAATCTGTATGTGAGTGGTTTTAGTATGTGTATTAACAGACATAGCCGCAGCTGAAATAATGTATTTTTTTAATATTATTCATATCCACCATTAAAATGTGACAATATGTGTAAGCGCTGTCACAATACAAACATCTCAGACTTGAATTGGATACTAAGGAATACACTCGATACTCAATACTAATTCTGGTACCATAGTGATAATTAAAAACACTCAGACAATACAATAAAATGTTCAACATTAAATAATAGCAGTTTTATTAATATTAGCCTCTGATAAATTGCTAATCACTCAGTTGCCAAGGTAGGTTCCGTAGTGGTTCATAGTCTATGTGATCTTGTTCTGATCATTCTGAGGTGGGAAAGTTTAGTTTTTACCCTGTTAATGACTTTTTAACATCAATAGTTGTTGTATGATGATTATCTAGTTTTGATTCTAGTTTTAATATTGATTCATATCTGATTTTCTATACAACCCTACTAGGTGTTAACTCATCGAACAAAAATATAAGGTGATATTTTCAGCATTTTTCTGTTTTGTGTCCATTCACTTTTCACACCCAAACTGCCACCAAGACATTCACAAACACAATTCAGACAAACTGATCTCATACTACTACTACTACTTCTACTATTACAACTATTTTTTTGTGATCCAGCTCCTATTCCAGTCAAGCTTGTCTTTTCCTTTGTGTTTTTCATGTACAGAATTCAAACACACTCTTGTTCCAAATCACCTGGACCTCTGGCCTTATCAGGAGGCACGCAGCTCTCCCCGACCTCGCTGTCCCGCCCCCCCGTGCATATGTCTCTCATTATTAGTCTTTTTCATGTCTCCATTTTTAAGACAAAAGCTCAGGATATCCGTGGCAGGGGTTGGGGGCTGGGGCCGGCAAGTGTAGGGATCGTTTTTTCATCCTCCGCTAATTGACGTGAACAGTTCTTTTGACCCTAATTAAGGCTCTGTAATCTCTCATTTGCATATCACAAAGCCAAGTCCATTTGCATATTTGTAAACGAGACGGGCTGAGCATCTGTATGCGTAGCCTTATGTGTTCTTGGCTTTCTTCTCCAGCCCTTGCGTTGCTCCGGTTGTCCCCAGCATCCCACGCCCTGGTTTGGGTCCTATGCCAGAACGTGCCAGCCACAACAGGGCGGCACGTGGGCAGGGACAAGAGGCGGGCACTGGTCGCCGCTGGTCGCCTGGCACGAGCCCTGGCAAAGGCGGTGATGGAGGGGCAAGAGGGACACAAGTTGGGAGTGAGTTATGCCACGTGTTGCATGAAAAGGCGAGTTAAAAGTGGACTATGTAACTTTTTGGATGGGGGTCCGACTTGCTTGTTTCTATAGATATGTCTGCCTGGAATGTTCCGCAATATGACATTAAACTGCTCTGTCTTATTACACTTATTCAAGGTAGAAGGTTTAATACCATACTATGAAACAGACAATGCAATAACATCTCCATGGAGAAAATCATTTGACTCTCCAACAGAAAAGTTACACAATGCACTTATGTTTTAATAGCATTATCTACTCTTCCTAGTCATTTTTGGGGGCAGTTTTAGGGAAAGTTAGGTTAATTTGAAGCTTACGGATCAAAAACACCTGAATCTAGGTTTTTGCTGCCTTCACTGGACTCAGCCCGTAGTTGCTGACATCACAAAAGACTGCCCTGATTAGCCAGGTTTTTACCTAAATGTGGATACCTGTTAGACACTGTACCACAATCATTTCTAGTGACTTTTGTATCATTTTTGGTTCAGTTATTTGCAGTACAGGTCACGAAGGCATTATTTAGCAACATAACACTATAAATAAGAGGTAAAAAATAATCAATTATCAATATTTATTAATAAGGGTTGTCTAAAATTACTCAGGTTATAGTAGCAATTGTTGTTCAAGTTGTAGCTAATGATGCATGCAGCAGAGGGAGGGTTTACCCTGGTCACTACTGAAGTTGATCTCAGTGGGTTCATATCTGCTTAAAAAAACAAGAAGCCAATCTCACTATTCACAATCATTCACTCTTCCTTTAATTCTATTTTCTCTCTATAGCAAAGAACAGCATATGCCTCTTCATAAGTATGTTAAATTCAGCAATTAAAGGCTGATTGCTAAAGGCTACACTCCACATGTTTTTAAGGTCAGATGTGACAGGACCATGACTGTACCCGCCATCACAAGAGGGGGACACACTCTTCAATTCCCATAGTCCTTGGTTCTTCCCACCTGTCAATTATCATCCCTTTTATTTGAATAAAAAATACAACTACTTAATTCAATGTGGGCAAGGGTCTCTTAGTGGAATCTCACCTCGGCTTGAATCATATTTAGATAAGGACAAAAGCCGCTAACATACAGGGTAATGGAGGATACAAAAAGATCAGGAGGTGAGTGACAGAAGTGGCACACTGTCCTTCTGGCTTTTGTAGCTGCTTTGGTGCGTGGCGGTACACAGGAGGGGCTCACTCTTCTATTTGCATCCTAATGACCCCTCCAGTGGCCCCTGAGGCTGGGCCCTCTGCTCTGCCCAGAGATCAATTAGGGCCAGGGCCGACAGTGTGCTGTGGCCCATTACAAATCAGCAGAGCCACAGAGTCGTGTCCCCTCTCTGAGCTTCACCTGCTGCTCTACCGCCACCTCCTCCAGCACAGGTACACACAGCTTTACTGACAACACACAGGCCAGTGCCCAATTATACTGAAGGAGTACACGCCAAAAATCTACAGGGGGCCAGAGGGTGCAAAATATAGGGTTTGATTTCTTAACAGTCGTTGTGCTCATCCCAAGCCCATGTACATTTGAGGGTTCTGGTAGAAATAGTGACAGGAATAAAACACACACAGGTTGGGTTTTCACACTTATTGGAGACATAACATGGACTTCTATTTGTGTCCTAGAGCCTGACCCTCATATATCAGGGCTAAATCATGTTCTTAATATAATCATAAAATGTTTTGGGGACCTGATTTTGTCCCCATAAGTGAGGTGAATTGATTTAATTTCATTTACTGTAGAGTTTATCTTTTTATCATGGTTAGCCAAAAAATGTGCATGCACTGACAAGAACAAAAACTTCCACTATTTGGTAAACTTGGGCAAGATATGTCTCCTATATTTCCTCAGAATCAAAATTTATTATACACAAACATTTATGTATTGTTTCATTTATTGGGCTGACCATGATTTCTTTCCACTGCAAAATATTACACAAACTTTACTGTCTCCATGCAGAAATGTGTCCTCTGCATTTGACCCGTGTTGCAGGGGCAATCTGTCTGGCGCCGCAGTGGGACACATCTCCAGGTCACACTAAAACTTAAAAAAACTGGAAAAAGTATCTCTGGGACCTTGATTCTAAAATGTAATCCACTTTGCACTCTTCCTTTTGTTTCATCACTCTTTCTTGCTTGTAAACACCCTCTCACGCTTTATGTGTTGACTCTCTCAAGGCTGCTGCCAAAAGCCTCCCTTTATGTACCCGCAATATTAACTGTGCCATATGGGTCCATGCGTTCTTCCCAGTGTGAGCTCCCACCTTAGCCATGCTGCGGTGCAAAGCTTCACAAAGACCTTCCTGTGAAATTTACATCCTTTTGACAGAACGGGATGTTCGGGGGCTCTAGTGTCTGCCAATCACAACCACAGACAAGAACCATGATTTAACAGCAAGAATACTTCACTGGGGATATTCTGAGGCAAAATACACCCAGGTTTCCCCCTCCACGTGTTGCATGAAGTCTTGCATTTGATCAGTTTTAGTACTGTGAAATATCTCAGGGGTCATACTAAAGTGGTGGGGTGGTTGTCTCTCCTCATCTGATCATAATACAGCAGATAATAAAGGAGATTGGGTTGGACAGATGTGCACACACGCTCACGACACATGCATTAAACACCACGCAAAAGGCCGGGGCTCAACACAATGCGAAGAATAGCTGTTGTTGTGGCCTAAACACCACGTCTGACACACAGAACAAGTGGTATGACCTGGAAACATGGTGAAGTATTCAACAACATTACGAACAAGTGCGGTGGTGAATAAGACAAGACACTGTTGAATTTGTGGGGGGAAAACCTCTCCTACTAAATATGGCGTGCATAATTTCCTACATTTTGATTGTGAGGAAGTGTAGGAATTGGCACAATTATATATAAACAGTATGGGTCACTGGAAGTTTTAAGTTTAATGTTAATTTTATGATGATTATTTATGTTTTGATTTCTTTTCTATTGTAATTTTAATGTATATCTTATTCTGTAAAGCACTTTGAATTACTTTGTCTAATACTTAGCATTGCCTTGCCTTAACCACTTACCTTCTTAACAGTGAATGAAAACACAAAAACATTATGCTGACTGTTAAAGAATAAACTCTAGTAGTCCAAGAGCTGGCAGAAGATGTATGTGGGTGGAGTTCTACCATCTGAACCATCAGCAAGGGACAAAGCACCCAGAGATAAGAACCATCAAGTCCATTATGCTTCTGCAGGCCAAATTATCTTGATGTAGGCCAAGATCACAAGGACTGAGCTGACAGTGAGTGCCCTTGGTACAGCACAGCATTGCAATGTCTTTAACACAAACCTTACACCAAACACAGGTCCTAAATGGATAGGCCTCAATTCAAATTCATAATCTGATGGCTGCTTAAAAAGGGCAGCATTTTGCAAACCCTTTATCTATAAATTTGCCTAAAATTAAAATCCAAATCAATATCTTACAGTGACACCTTTATTGTTCAGAAATTGCTATGGCAGCATGGAAATTTTACAAGATGCAAACAGAAGTATGTGAGCGAATATTAAAATAATATTGTCCAATTATAGCTGAATTCACTGGTGCGTTGTACAAGCCGCAACAAGAAAGTTCACATTTCCGACCTAAACTTTAGATGTCGTAATTTCCAAATTGAATCCTGGCTTCAACAGTTAGCTCTACTCATGTGTTTGGTTCATAAAACAGTGATAGAAGTGGTCTCACCTCCAGCAATAGCAATCCTCCCTGTACGAGGGTGTGTGAGTGTGTGTGAGAGGAGCAGTAGTGTAGCAGATCACACCAGTAAGTGCCCCATGCATATTTAAAGAGTCTCCATAACTCACTTGTCACTTGCACTCTTTCTGACTGACTTCATTATTGTTACACTGGCTGATTGTCGTCTATCATTTGGATCCAATTTGAACATTTTTAGCTGAATTTTTTAGCTACTCCCGACTGATGTCACCTGCGCCCTTCACACGCTCTCACTCTTCTCTGTGATACATGCACAAAGCAGACTTATTACAACGCAAGGTTAGAAATCGAATTACTATGGCTTACATGATTTGAATCTTTTTGGAACTCAGGTGAAACTGATTTTGGAAACAGGACACATTTTTATTGAGCTATTGTGAAAAAAGTAATCAAATCAATAATGCAAGAGTTATGGTTGGAGAAAATAAGGTCTTAAAGTGGTCTGTTTTGGTTAATACTCTGTATCGGGGAAAGAGACTCCAGTCACAATATCCTGTAAGAAATGTCTACAAACTGTGAAAATACTAATGATTTTTTTTTCACACAAAGTACAGTGGTGAGGTATACTGCAGCCGTAACTGGCATCGGGCTGATTTATGGAAACATGGCTGCTCTTTCCAAGTTGTCTCTATTCACAGAAGGAATTATTTTATTTTTGAGAAATAGAAACACCCGTAATAAAGAAATGTTAGATGGATTTGTTTGATGTCATAACCTAGAACAGGCAATGTAATAATACCTCTATGGACACAATAGGTAGCTGACCCTCCACCAGACAAGTTGCGCAGTGCTCTGTGATAGAAATACATTTTTACAGAACCTTTAACAATACAAAATGAACACTACATATTCATAAATGGGTCAGGTTTTTTCCCCAAGGGCACAACACGCAACCTGAACTGCCAGCTTTCCAATTATAAGATGGCCACTTAACAAATTCAGTGACTGTCAGATCAAAATATTATTTCCGGTTGTTCAATGAGGTTCATTTATTCCTGGTTTATGAAGCTGTCTTTTGGATTGGTGATGTATTCAAATCAAACACAGATATATAAAATCAGCTTTGTATCTAACTGCCTTTATGGACCAAAGCAGTGAGTCATGTGACTAATCCGTGGGTTTGATGAGGTGCTGATATGCCCTGTGCGTCCGGAGATTGGCTCTGTACACTGGGCTCTGCTGCCTCAGCGGCTCTGGAGCCAACTTCTACAATATTCATGTACTTATCGGGGCCAGATTACACCTCTTACTCAACAATCCTCAACAACACAATACAGCAGTCACAACACAAACAAATGTCCGCTCAGGAGAAATATGGAGGTTTCATTTCGCTGCAGTTGCATTGTGGGAAATGCAATATACATTATTCGCACAAGCACTGCAGGTAGGTAATAAAATATGTGTGCTGTTTTAATGTACAATGGCAAAATATCTGCAGTTACAATCAAATATTTGGTCAAACTGTGCTAGGCACTATTGGTGGTCACGGGTCACACAGTATAGGCTGGTATACTATATACTGGCGTACTATTTTTCAGTTCATTTTCTTAAAGTAATTGTAGTTTTGTTTTGAACTTAATATGGTTTGGTACAAGTCTAGTTAGCATAAGTTGTACCTTTTCAACAAATATGGGCTGTGACCCTGTAATGTGAAACCTTTGATTGGTCTATTTATTCACATACCTCAAATATTCCCTTATTTTTATGAATCTAACCAGCTAGGATTAAAATGCATTCATGCTTTCATGTTTTGTTGTGCATTGTCCCTGTATAAATAAAATAACACCATACAAATATTTATCATGGTACTTGATGTAAAAAGCTTATAGAATTCTTATGAGAACCTAATCAACAAGTGCAGTCAAACTTTTGAACAGTATCCATATCCAGGCAGACCTAATGTTTACACAACTATCTCTGCCCCATTCGGTCATGAAGTCAACCCACTTTACTCAGAGCATTTGTATGTGGAAGCCTACACCTCCAACCTGTCACAACAGCTTTGAGCCGGTCACAATAAAAGTCTGCTGTGCTCTGCGTCTTGGGCCCCACACACCCTGCTCGGGCCCCTCAGTCTGTGGAGGGGGCGGGGCCGGAGGAGCGCCTCGGGGCACTACGGCCTGACCCCTGCAGCCATCTCCTCTCATCCCCAAATCAGAGTGCGATGTACCAGTGAGCAGCTGTCAATCACAGGCCCAGATGGGAGCTGGAGGGATTGTGAGAGGCTGGGTGTACTTAAGGGTTTAAGCGCTGTAACATGTGCACCTGTTAATGTCTGACTCTTATTTCTGATGCCGTCCATCGTATGAGGAAACAAGAGTCATAATATTAGTTATTCACAGCTAAAACTTAAAATGACTGCCATTAAGAACATGTATTCACCATGTATAGTATGATTTATAGTATGATATGATATAGATGGATTATTTTTTTATATCTTTGTAATCATAAGGCAAATCTTTGCATTTGTCTGTTTGTCTAAATATTTTTTTTAGCTAAAAAAAAGCAAAATGTAATTGAGTAACAGCCAATTTTTACCTTTTGTTCATTAGTTTAGCAGTTTCAGGGCTGAAATTGTCCAAATTATAACAGTGAAGGTGTGTGGAGTTTAAAAACACAATGGAGCACTTCCTGTATAACCACACAACATCATAAGTTGGAGCAAAGTGTTCTCAGTTGTGGAGTTTAAACACAATGGAGCACTTCCTGTATAACCACACAACATCATAAGTTGGAGCAAAGTGTTCTCAGTTTGAGAAAAGAACACAGCCTGGATATGCAAGGCTGGTCAAACTTGTGTAAATGAAAGAAAACACAATTTCAGGCATGTTTTTGATGAGGAGAGTGTAATGTGGACAATTTAAACAGGGTGATGACCGCAGTAAACTGTCCCTTGTAAAGCCCTAACCAGTCAGTGCACTGAGGTCACAAGTGTGCCGCTCCAGCTGAAGACACCAACATCTGCTTAGCCCAGGAGCTAAAGCTATTGTGCAGGTTATTGGGCTTTGGGGGGCTGCTGATCACACCCATTGATCCAGGCTCACTCCAGTCAATTAGATCAATGAGGCATCTTTAGGCCTGCTTAGCCATGTGTCAACTGTCAGCCTCCACTCTCCCCTTCATTTGTACATCTACAGCACAGATGGGCTCTCCGCAGTTCTCCTATTCACCTACAATAGGAATCTGTAACTAATGAACCGGGGGAGAATCTGAAGTTTTCTTAGCTGGGCAAAGAACAATGGCTGCTGTTAATTCCCAAATGTTGCGGAGTAAAGAGAAGACTAGTTAAAGGTGGTGTTTGAGTAAAGACCACAGACCAGGGTGATTTTTGTATTGGCAGGTTCAATTAGAATGATCAGATGCTTGTATCGAGTGTTAGTTAATCTATTTTTGCAATTATCTAAGTAATGAGTTGTTTCCTGAGAAATAATTAGCAAATACAGAGCAATTTGTAAATAAGTTAAATGAGACAACATAATACCATATATATAAAGTGTGTTCATATATGCAAATATAAAACCATCTGCAATTGAATAAATGTAATGCAGATTTTTTTAATGGCATACTATGAAACATTCCAGGCACAGCAACAGCATATACATAAAAAACAAACAAGTGACTGACCTCTGACCGAAAAGTTACATAGTCAAGTTTTTAAATTGGCCAGCCAGGAAGCCTGTTAATTATCCACTGCACTATAGAAGTTTTTATTTACTTTCATAGACCTGATTCCAAAACTAGAGACTTCAGGAAGTCCAACTTGTGACCACCCAACAAAGTCCCTACTGCCAAGAAGTGCTATAATGAGCTTTACCAACACAGCCCACATGCCAACAGTGAAGTGCTGCTACCTCCGTGACCCCCCTGGCCCTCTGCGCCCAGCCTGCCACACACACCCTCCCACACACACTCCCAGGCTCATATTTTGGGGCCCCCTCCCGACCGAGACCCTCGCCCGGACCCTGGGAGACTGCCCC